>JAZHYW010023872.1:0-86279 GCA_037355805.1 Ixodes ricinus
TGGGCTAGCAGATGCTATAAATTCGAACAGCTAAAGTATACTACCCTCACATGCTGGAGAATGACAAGGAAGCCCCTCTTGCCTTTAGCACGGGCATTCCCTGTCATTCTAGAGACAAAGATAGTGGGTGTACCGTGTTTTACGGGCATTAGCTTGCGCCATCTATCCCTTGCTACCTCAATTCCTTTTCCTCTAGAACCCTGAAACTATCACCGTGACTCCATAAAGTAATCAAAGACAGTTCATCGTTTTCGAAAAAGAACAAAATTCCGATTTCAGAAGAAGCCGTTGGACTTCAGACACTACTACAGCTTGAAGTCCAACCGCCGTGGCTTTGTTGCCAGTTCGTCTAGAATCTCATCCGCAGATACAGAAACTTCGCGGTGAACATTTAGCAATGCTAGTCCGTTTAATCTTAGCGCCCCAGTCGTATTGCGGAGGTAGGTTTTCAAGCGTCTCAGGGTTGAAAAAGACCTCTCACTTGTCGATGTCGTCACTGGAAGAGTAGCCATAATTTGCAGCAGCTTTTGGATTACGGGAAACATGAGAGACGGGCATGTTTCAAGTGCCTCTAGGGGACCCGTGGGATATTTGCCTAGCCTTTGGAGCCTTTTATACCAGAGGTGTAGCTCTCCGACAACCGAGGAGATTCCGTCCGCAACATCGGTATGGTAGCGCTCACACAAGAGGCGTACCGCGCCCTCGTCATTAGAATTCGGTAGTGGGCTTGACGACGAAGGAAGAAGCACTTGAAATTGAGCGAGAATGCTCTTGTGCTTCACAAATCGTTCGTCCATTTGCTCTGCGAAAGCTTCCAGGAATGGAATAAATATGCAACGACGGAAGTACTCTTCTGGATTCGCAGACTCCACATTCGAGCGCGTCGTTTGTCGACCAACGACCCTCGGCACTTCTATGCTTAAGCCAAGATTTGCACAGTTCGAAGAAATGTGATCAAAGAGCTTTGAAATTCTTCGTGAGCTCTGCACCGTATACTTCGCACATTTCCCAAAACATCCTCAGCCAACTCAACAGCGGATGAAAGATCAAGGTTTACCGTTTGCAAGTACTTGCTCAGTGGTAGGCTGAAACTAAAAACCTTCTCTGCCACAAAAAGAGAGACCAAAAATTCGCTCCTCTGGAGTGCGCTCAGTAAGAGTTGAGCATTTGACGATGATTCCCTGTCGTTCCAGTTAGTGGCGATATCCTGTAGAGTTACCAAAACAGGTTCTAGGAGTTCTACAAAAACGTTGAGAGCGTCATGTCTTTGAACCCATCGGGTTGGACAAAGCGACTTTAAGCGCGTTACGCGAGGCTTGAGCACCAGCTTCTCAATCTGGTCGCCGAGAGCAGCTTGGCGTTTCGGAGTGTGAAAGAACTCGCAGACCTTAGCTATTGTTCCCATGCAGTTTCTAATCTGAGGTACAGAACATGCACTCGACAGGCTCAAGTTAAGGCTGTGTGATCCACAGTGAACGTAAATAGCATTAGGAAACTGTTGTCGGATGAGTGCCTGAACACCATTGTAAGCCCCACTCATTGAGGCCGCACCGTCATACGCTTGAGCTCTCAAGTACTCCGTTGCAACACCAATGTCATTCAAACTTTTCACTATCGTGCTGGCCAGACCTTTCCCTGTCATGTCAGTCACAGGAACAAACTGCAGGAACTCTTCTTTTATAACGATCCGCTCCATGTCCACATAGCGCGCACACAGCGAGAGCTGTTCTACACCCGCGATGTCCGTTGTCTCATCAGCCATGACTGCAAAGCACTTTGCAGCATTCACCTTTGAGACAAGCTTTTGCAAAACAATGTTATTGCATGCCGATATAATCTCATTTTGGGTCCTCCAGCTGGTGTAGGTCGCATTAGCACTGCATCCCTCTAAATGCTTTTTGAGAGGCTCATCGCCGTTAGACGCACGCAACCTTAGAAGCGCCTTGAAATTCCCTTCGTTTTCTCCCGGCTCATTGGATAGATCCATTTTCCCGGCGTCTCTATGGCCACGCAGAGCAACTCCTTGTCTTCCGCACCAGACTACCGTTGTGATGACAGGAGTCAGGCATTTCCTGTTTTTAGCTATTTGATCCTTTAACCCGGAGTCAATGTCCTGGTCAATGGGATTCTTTCTCCCTCTGATATCTCCAGAAACTGGCCGGCATCAAGGACGCTGTTCTTATGGAATGTTTTTGTTTCATGGTCCTTAAAATCCTCAACTGCATTTTTCCATTTGTCGAATTTCGACAGCACAAGTTTGCCAGCGGGCAATCCTCTCTCGCCCACCCCAGATGAAGCAAAAAGGACGCAGTACTTACAAAAGGCGCCGTTCTCCGCGTTGGAGTAGACAAGCCAGTTCCATCGGTGCAGCCACTTATACTGAAACTTGAGGTTCCTTTTTCCCGTTGGCTTGAAAGGGAAGGTGGGGCTCGGCGTCCAGGCACTTGTCAGCAGCTCTTTTTTCTTGACGTCCGTAACCTGCACAAAATAGAAATGACATTTATAAGTAGGGTTCAACCTTGTAACGATACCTCCGGGCTTAAATCAGCTATTCTGGTTAACCATCACCGTTGCAGGTAGAGGAAAACGGCTAGGTTTGCACGGGCTCATCCCACCAAGCGAACGAACAAGAACCACTGCTTGCGCACGTGTCAAGCGAGCGTCACCATGAAGGACGTCCCGTCTGTAAAACTTTGTTGTTGAACGTTGCACCAGTGGAACGAGGTTACCTGTCGTGCAAATAAGGCCCGACCTGTGTGCAAGCCATCCGAACAACAGCGGCAACGCATAGGGAGTCAGGGACCGGTCACGGGACAACGGCAGACACGTACAAGTTACTCGAAAAAAGTAATTAAGTTAAGTTACTGAGTACTGACCTCAAAAGTGATTTGAGTAGAGTAGAAATTACTCAAATGAAAAGTAATTGAGAAAATTACTAATTACCGTAAAAAAGTAGCGAATTCCTTTTGAAGTTACTTTGAAGTTAATTTTAAATGTTTTTGTTATGGTAAAAAGAAAGTACATAGGTTTTGATCCTTTAGCGAAATTGTGCTAGCCAAATACCGATCGGATTGTTTTTTTCAAAGAAATGCTTTAATAGCTGCTTCTGCTTCTGCATGCCTAATTGTTTTATACTTTCTTGTTGGTTTGATCAATGATGTAGTGCAAATGTGTCATTTCAATTTTGAGCTTTAGCACTGCCTGAGCTTGATTTTTAGACAGTGTTTGCTTGTTTACAGTGTTGCGTAAAGTCCATCTAAAAAGTACTTGAAGTAAAGTACAAAGTAAATTAGACGTTATGTACTTCAAGTAAAGTAGTAAGTACACCGGGTGCAATATACTAGAAGTAACGTACTAAAAAAACAATATATTTCAAGGTAAAGTACCAGTACTTTTAACAGAATTTTTCATGATGCCTTTTCATTCCCTGTATACAGTGTTTTTTTAACTGGTACGCATTGCTCCAGAGGTAATCGGAGGTGCATCAGTTTTTTACGAAAATGGCAGCAAATATTGTATAAAGTCAAGTCGCCACAAAGTAGTTGTTTTACTCTCGCTGACGAGCTATTTGACACAATAAACTTATAAGCCACTTATTTGTGTCGGTCTTACAGCCGCCATTACTTCACTCAGAGAAATGACCAGATGACGCCTTGAAAAAGCGCGTTTTCACACGACTATATGCCATTTTTTTGTTTTCAAATTCGGGGGTTGTACATTGAAGTCGGGAGTTTTACTTTCCTCGTAAAGTACCAGTGCCTGCCCAGAGAATGTACATACTTCAAGTAAAGTACAAGTTTTCTAAACAGTAGTACATTAAGTACCACGTACTTAAAGTAATTCCCAACACTGCTTGTTTATTATTTTTTATATAAAAATTTTGGGGGAATTACTAAGGTTTCTAGAACGATCTTCAAATCTTTGAAGATCTGCATATTCAATGTTTTGGGAGGAAAGGCAACGCAAAAAGGTCGCCTTTGCTTTGCCCTTTAGCACGCGATTTTTAGAGTACAGCACAAACTTCGGGAGCACCAGATGAGCTTCAGAGCAGGTGCTGCATTTGGTTGCTCCTCTGAGTGAGGATGGAGTGTGTGCACCTCCTGTAGTGGGCGCGAGTTTTTACGTTGGGGAGAAGCGGGAACCAGCCCTTTCTTCGAATGGGTCATGCCTCCTTGAGCTTCGGGACACAAATAAACGCCAGCCTTCGGCGCAAACTCCCGCAGTTACTCGGCCTCCCTTGCGTCGTGCCTGTTCGCTCCCCGCACTTCGTAGCAGTGTTGTTGCAGAGGGGGGGGCTCGGGAAAATTTTTTGGGGGTTTCAGGCTCTCCAACCCATTTTCTCCCCCCCCCTTTCCTACGCCACATGCTTCCCCCTCTTTGCAAATATCAGCTGATCTTCCAACATCTTATCGCTTTTGTGCAGGTATGTTTGTTGATAGGCAAAACAACCACTAAAATTCGAAAGTAATTTGTACTTTGAGTAGAAGTTACTCAAAAAAAGTAATTAAAGTAAACTACTAACTACCGAAATAAAAATGCAATTGAAAGTTACTAAACTACTCAGAAAAGTAGTTAAACTACAGTAACTTGAGTAGAGTAGTTGAACTACGTTCAAGTCTGGACAACGGGAGGAAAAACGTGGCCGAACCCGTGGCATGGAACCTGTTTTAAATCCATTATTATCTGCGAGTTACGAAAACAACATTTACGACTACAACTACTTCCACTCGAAATGTACTCATTAGATTATTTGATTACTTGACATGAAATATAATTGAACGTCGATCCAAAATAAACCATTAATTTTCATTTTCTCTTTGTGTAACGTGATTATTACGGCTGGTCGTTTTATTTAGTCTGCCAATTTTAACAAACGTAATAGAGTGAATCTCAGCACTAGTCTGAGTAAATACACGCAAGTCTGAGAAATAATAGGTTCCGGCGATCCAATTAAGTACAATATGCAAACCATATACGCATAAATAGTCTCAAAGCAGAGTCATAAAACGATTACGGCTTTGCTCTTCGTGTTAGTCAACTCGCGAAAGAATAATAAAATCCCCGGAAGTCGCAAAAAAAAAAAAAAGGATGCTCGTTGCGATTGAACACATTGTGACTTTTCTTTGAATTGTGCGGTCACGTTTTCTTAAAAACTTGAAACATAGGAACTCTTACATAACTTGAACAAGAAAAAAAAAAAAACAAGAAAGACATTCAAAAAGCGAGGTCATTTCTAAAATTCGCTAAAAGTTGGAATAAATCAATCCCGAAATCAACATTGTTGATTTCAACTATTAGGTCATTTTATTAGTTAAATTCAGCATACAATTTTGTACGTTATGTATATAAAAAAAAAACAGAATGACTAAGATTCGAAAAAAATAAATCTAGTCACACTTACTGACTTCCCAACGTAGATCCCTAAGTCATTTGGGTGAGTCGCAGCAGAAACTGGAAGATGCTGGGCAGAGACGGATCGCACAGAGGAATCCTGTGAGGATGATGGCGTCTGTTGAATGATCGACTTCTCGATGCTGGGAGTCATAGATTCCGATGGGGATGCATCCGTTGGCTCCAAATCGCGATTTTTTTAGGGAAGTAGTAGGCATGCACAGAATTTGGCTGGCGCTTCAATGTAGCTGATCGTGGACTCTTGAATTCGCGCACCGATCAGTCTTAGAAATTAGTTGTTAGACTTACACCGTGGCATGGGTGCGCAATGAGCAGTACTAGTAGAGTAGATGCTCTAAGATGAAAATCGGCAGTTTGTTGTGTAGCTCGAATCCCGGATGTCGCTGGCGCACCGATTTTTATCGCTTCTGTGAAGTGCACGAAAAGACGGCCTAGCGGAAAGGAGGAAATAAATAGAAAGAAAAAGAACGATATAGAAAAGAGAAGGAGGAGGAAAATGCACAACAAGGGAGAGAGAGAGAAAGAGAGAGAATCGTAAAGAGAACACGGAAGAATAACTTCACACCTCCTCCCTCTCTGGAGGCGGCCAACCAATCATTTTAAAACACCCAACAGAGTCACAGCCTACGGGTTCCGGAAGAAATGTCCCCGGAAAAAAAGGCCCCAGGTGGAAAGTAGGAAAAAATGTCCCCAAAGGGACATTTTTTCCACTGCAAGTACAATCCGCTTTTGACTGAATCAAGAGTTTGTCATTTCATTCCTGATTTTTTCAACATTGCATCTCAACTGTTGTTTTTCATTGTGAATTAAACATTTATAAAACTTCTAGCCAAAACCAAATTATCGTGTCTAGGGAAATTTGAGAGGTACTTGTGTATCATTTCCAAATAGGTAAAAAGCGCGACACTTAACACGAACAAGCGATCGCTAGTATTTTTTTTTATGAAAACGAGAGGTTAATTGTCACCAAAGTTATTATAGGTACTGAAAGTGCTTATTTAAAGATATAATGCAGACGGTACAATTTCGTTCCCACCGATACTCTTTCGGAGCCGTTTTTCCCTACCTGCCACACGGTGCCTTTTTTTCCCCAAGGACATATGACCGGACCGCCCGAAGCACATGACGATCAGGGAAACCCAGAGATAGAAAATCCTTTGGGGACATTTTTTTCCTACTTTCCATCTGGGGCCTTTTTATTTCCGGGACCTTTTTTTTTTTCCGGGGACTTTTCTTTCGGGGACATTTTTTTCTACACCCACAGCCAACAGGGTGACCCCTGTCCAATGGTCGACTGGGGGTCGGTCAAGAAGCTTATTAGAACGGATCAGAATGGCAAAGAAAAGAAAAAGGGCGTCCGCCCGAAACGTCGGTATACCCTGTCCACGTCTTTTTTCGAGTAGCACAACCATATATTTGCAATTAGTGGCAAAGTGACAGTTAAAAGCATATTATTGTTTTTGTCGGTTTGTGTCGAAGCGCAGCTGTATCGTCGGAAGGATCGTCCCAGGCGGGGAGTGTCAACAAAATGTCGCCCTCCGGGGCGCCTCGAGCCTAATTGGGGAGCACGGGACGCACTCGTTCCCATGGGAGGCTGCCGGATGTGGTCTCGAGTCGTAAACCGTGAACAACATATCTGCTCTGCGTTCATTGTGTGAGCGGGCCGGGTTCGTGGGAGCGCCATGCATCTTCACGGCGCTTTCTTGTGATGTCCGTCGAGGAGAGCGTTGGGTCTTTTGTGTTTTATTTTGGTTGTCCGTTTAAGAGAGCGTGTTGTTGTTCTGCTCGTATGCTTTTATGACCGACCGTCTACCAGAAAGAAACTAGCGTGGGAATTTGGGTTCCTGTTTGGTTTTTGAGGTCGGAAAGTGCCGGGCGGCGACGTCTGGTCGCGCCCAACTCTGTCAATGTACTATGTTAAAAGTTAAATTTAAATACTACCTGACTGAACCTCACTTCGCAACGTCTTCGTCATCAGGCCCCTTGTTGCAAGTGGCCAAACACCGTCTACATCAACGACCTTCCTAAGTGTGACACTCCCGTATCTTGCCGACCGGAGCCTACTCGGCGCCACGCCAAGTCCGTTCATGACAACTCCTTCGCACCTTCGTAGTTTCGCTAGTGCTCCAATCCGCCGTCTCGACGGCGCCCATCTGAGGTCCCTCGGCAAAGTCACAATACCTAGGTTGGGAGAGGAGGCGCCGGGGATCAGCTATCCCCGAAATCTAAATCCTTCAAACCCCTCACAAAGCAGGTCCGCCGTAAAAAGACATGACCCCCACGAGACGCTCGTAAGTCGGCGAAGGCCACACGGGACAGTCCAATCCCTGCCAAACATTTATCAAAAAAAAAAAAAAAAACTAAGCAAGAAAGAGATTCAAAAAGCGAGGTCATTTCTAAAATTCGCTAAAAGTTTGATTAGTTAGATGCAGCATACAATTTTGGATGTTATGTATGTAAAAAACAAAATAATAAGGATTCGAAAGAAAATATAGTCGCACTTACCGACTTTCTAACGTAGATCCCCAAGTCATCTGGGTGAGTCGCTGCAGAAAATCAAAGCTTCTTGCCGCCTCACCTTTCCGTGGAGCCGACCGTGACAAGGTCATTATTCGAGGCGGCATGGTCTAAATCTCTGAGACAAAAGTAGAAATGAAATATCGCACAGCACGCCGCATGAACTAAGGTTGTGTCATAATGTCCGTTATTTTATTTTTATTTAGTCTGAAAATCCAAGGGGAAAAAAAAACTTTTATCAGCGTGCTGAACTGAACTTACCACCTTCAAGAATATTTCTCGCAAAAATACACAGTAAATGTATAACTCGATCCTAGATGGTTCGAAAAGCGAAAGGCGCACGCAGTCCATGCAATCAATTCATATGGAATCACTCTGAAAACTTTTTTGGAAACAAATCTGAAATTTCGTGTGTAACGCACATCTCAGCTTTTCTTATACAACATTCCAGACTACCCGCGCTACACAAAAACGAGAAAGCGTTAAAATAACCTAAAATGTAGAGGCTTTTTCTCTAACAGTTATAACGCGATTCAAAAACGACACAACGGTTAACTACTGGAACCGCTTCGTCTTTTGGGGGTGTTTATTTCTTCAAATACGAAACATGTCCGAACATAGAATTAATAATGATTTTATATCTCCTACAGTTGATAGAGAAATTCGAGGAAAATAAAATATACGAGTGTACACACCGCGGCGCCACCGGCGGTTTTTGCATTTTTCTCAAACGGCGTGTCGAGGGACGCAAAATTTTAAAGGGATACTTCAACGAAATTTGAAATATTCCCGTCGTGCTCAAAAATAGGTTGAATATGATCCACAATATCCGTAAATGACAATCGCACGTTTGTATTTTGATCCTGGTGGCTGTATTTTTCGTTTAAACGGTCCACTCTGGCAAGCGCTCGGAGAAGGCCCAGCTTAGAGCACGTGACATCCAACGCAATCGTGACGTAGGTCGTCTCAAGGCGAGCAAAGCTACGGCGAGGCTGACGTCGAGAGGATGGCCTAGTCGTTCCAGCCACCGAAGCGGCTGCTTTTGTAAGAATTTTGAGTGACGGGTTAATCTTCTATAACCTTGTAGGGGGACAATAGCGACTTCTGCGACACACAAAAGGGATTCTCGGGAAGAGGGGAGTTCCTCCTTCCCCCTTTCTCTCGTCGTGGCCGGAGTCGAGACAACCTCCGTCACTAGCTGTCAAGGTTCCTAGACGAGCATTACAAACGAGGCCTTAGCGACATCCACCAGGTGCTCTTTGCTAATCGTTTAATTCGTTTTGAAATTCCTTTTCGAGACTTTTTTAACAAGATATTGGTGTGTTCGATGTGATACTGCTCCTTTGAACACATATAGACCAAAAAATGAGCGCCGAAATTTCGTTGTAGTATCCCTTTAACACCTAGGTTAGGGCCTGAGTTGAGCCCGTTTTACCACATAAGTAATTGCGAAAATAATGTAATTTGTCAATGTACGATAAGAAAACCCGGAACTGACTTTTTCGTACTAACTCTGTCACGCCGTGTACATCATCGTCAATGCAACGAGGGCGCGGGGGGGGGGGGGTGTTAGGACACTCAACTTCCCCCGTGTGTGCACCACTGTGGGAAACTATACACACCGCGACACTGTTAGCGTGAATACGATCATCGGTAATTTTGGTAATAGTGTGTCCTCTGTCAATGTAAGATTGTATATTACGGAAATGACTCGCTCGTGCCGTGTACATCACCAGTGCAACGGCGAGGAGGGAAGGGGGAGAGGAGGAGGAGGGGGCGATTAATTTATTTACCTTTAAAGGTCCTCGTTGCGGACATTACATTAGAAAAAAAAATCGTCAAAATACACCAAAAAATATTTCTCGCAAAGCTCTGGGGGGGGGAGATCTCCCCTTTTGTGGGTGCGCCACGACTCCATGCGTATTCACACCATAAAAACGAAGTAAAAGTGTCCTCAGAGATGAAAGGCATCACGGCCTAGTCCTTTGTCCACGTTGGGTGATCGGAAGTCAGAAAACAATAAAGTTTCCGAATCGCACTTAGTGGCAGAGCGTCCATGCCCTGGAAATGCTGAGAAACCGAAACTCAAGAACTTGACGCTACCAAGGGCCCTAATCTGGACACTTATGCGAAAAAGTCGGCGAGAAATTCGGCGGCTATGATTGGCCGGCGCCAAGGTCAAGTGCGGCGTTTGCCAATCACGGCCGCCAGATTTCTCGCCGACGTTTTCGCCAAGTGTCCAGCTGAGGGCCCCAAGACGGGTGCTTGCACAGTGTTCTATTGGCGGCGTGCGCGAACTGCAGAAGGCACCTGTGTAGCTATCATCATCATCGTTTGTGACGTCACGGGTAGGACAAACTGGGACAGACCGCGCAGAGCTCGGATTCCTCGACTCGTCAGCTCGCTTCATGCGCTGTTTGGGTAACGCGCGGCAAAGCCTGTATCACGCGTTGTGTTTATTTGCTAAAGTGATATTTGTAGTGGAACATTTTTACCAAAGCTTGAAACCGTGCCACGCGTAGTCGTGCTAACAAACACTTTCGACGCTGAGGTGTCGAAGCGCTCGGATGGTGGTGTGTTGTTCTCTACCCCAGTAGAAAAAAGCTGAATGATGATAATAGATTATCCAGCTCTTTTCCCCACTACAACGCCTACCACGGCGCATATGGTGCTTTTTTATTTTTATGATTCGGACAAAATAAAATTAAAAAAAGGAATATCACAATAAATTGAAAATAGGAAAGCAAAATTCGAGAACCTCTCGCGTGTGTAGTAAACACTTCAGTGAAAGCGAATCCGTGTCTCATGTTGGTTCCAATGTGTTCTGTAAATGCTGGTCTCTTATTACTTCCAAGTTTATTCCTTTTTTTTCATCTTGTAAACCAGTAAACAAACATTTCTTCAAAATAACTGGCTAGAAGAAGCGGTGGCTGGCTTCCGGAGTCGTTTCGATTAAATCCCCGCTTATTCACCCGGTCGATGCGAAACGTGAAAAAGACCCCTCGTGATCGAAGTCTTAAATCTAGTAAGTCGGTGACAGTTCAGCGACCTAAAAGATAAGGTATACACCTGCTATGAATTACTTCCATTTGCATGTTTCATTTTGCGGACCCAAATGCGCATAATGCGCGATGCGCTTCTAAGCAAACGATTTTAAATTTACCAACAATTCTTTGTAAAAATTGGACAAAACAAATTAATCATTCGCCTGAATTTGCAGGGCCATGTCCGACAATCTAAGAATTTATGTAAATTTTTGCTTTTCTTTCGAGCAGAAGTCGCGATGTGATAAACATCTTTGCCACGTATACAATGCAGGAGGAGCTAAGCGTCAGTTGCTGATGAACATTTGCTCGTCAACAACTGTCAAATCGCACTTGGATTGAAGCGTCGGTATCGGCTAGAACACTGTAGTATCGGCATGCAAGCTCAATGCAGCTAGAACAATGTTGCGCTTTGCAACAAAACCGTGCGCGCGTGCACAACTAAGAAGACAGCACGTCGTTTACTCTGGTAAATGCAAAACCTTTTTCTACACCAGCCTCCACAGATATGAAAAAACAAGAATCAGAGAGGCTCTGAGTAGCTCTGACGCACGCTGTAATATGAAGCTCCAGACTTGTTTTTGAACATTTTAAAGATTTTTTAATATAAAAAGCAATTCGAGGCACGTTATTCATTAGAAAGATCACTAAAAAAATGAAAGACGTTTACAATCCCCTGTAACGCCGAATTGGAGCGCAGCACTTGAGGAGGAGGAGGCTAAGGTACGGAGAGGCTATGCCCCCTCCCTTCCTCCCATTTAGGGAAACATTTTCCGCTAAGCGGGGAAATTTTGCCGCCAAATTTAGCGGGGAATTTGTTCCGCTAAATTTAGCGGGGAATTTTTTCGCTAAATTTTGGGGGAAATTTTTCCGCTAAATTTATAAGAAAAAATTTTCTGCTAAATTTAGCGGGAAAATTTTTTCGGTAAATTTAGCGAAACATTTTTTTTTCGCAGCGGGGAAATTTTTTTCGCTAAATTTGGCGGGGAAATTTTTCCTGCGCTAAATTTGGCGGGGAATTTTTCCGCTAAATCTTAGCGGGGAAAATTTTCCGCTATATTGAGCGGGGAAATTTACCCATAATGCACCGCGCGGTTACGCCGACGCCGCTCAGGCCGGAAACGGGCGCCCAAGAGCTGCGCTCCAAAACGGCATACGCGTTTCTTTAAAAAACCGTGTTTAATTGGCAGTTTTGAACTAACATAGCCACTCCGTGCTTTGAAATAGAGCGTCGTCTGCTCGCATCCTACCTGCTCCGTCACAGGAAGGCGCCCGCGAGGTGGCGCCGCCAAAACAGCTCGTCGCCAATATTACTTGTGTAGTATACCTGCCGCAAAAACCTAACCAAATGTGCACTCACTCAGATATGCCCAGAGTTTTCACTGAATCACATTGCCGAATGCTTTGACTCGGCAGCATCACAGACCCTTCCGCCCGGTTCGATCTCCCGCGCGCGTGTCCTCCGCGTTCTCGTGTATGCCGTGCGTTGCCGATCGCCCCATTGTTCGCTTGGCGCCATCTGTGAAGAGAACGATACACGACAACTACCGTCGCGAAAACAGCTGCAAACCTAACGCGAGCTTAATCACAAGTTGCAACAGTCTCTACCAGCGCCGCTAGAACGTTTGTACGCATAAGCTCGTAATTCTTTTTTAATAGTCGGAAATTAGCGTCACTAAGCGTGAACGCCCCATGTGCTGCTTCGTGCTTTCGCTCACCTGCTTCAGGCAAGTTTGCTCTGAAGAACAGCTTCGCCACACATGCAGTGACGATGCGGTGAAGCACACTTCGGTAAGTCTAACGCACCGCAAAAGCAAAAAGGAGCCACGCCGGCGCAGACCCTGTTTGGACAACGAGGTAACTTCAGAATCACCGCCAAGGTGTTTATTATCCCAAATCCTATTTTTACTGCCTTGCAGAAAACCCTCACACTGGAGATTTGACCGCGTGAAGCGCGTAAGTGAGGTCGGTACTCTTCAGCCAGCTCCAGGTCTGCGTCAGGGGGTTGAAGAAGGTGCCGTGGATCAGCCGGACGTGACAGCCATCTGCAAAAGTGGACAAAAAGATTCACAACCATGTCTGTTCATCCGCCATGTGCCACCGCCGCGATTTCAGCAGCGTCGAGACAAAGAGCACAGAATCTATTCACACTTTCTCCACTGGATGCCAGCAGGGGTTTCCCGAGGAATTGAAATTAGGGGGGGTCTAAATATTTACGGGGTGGGGGTTAGGGGGGGGGGGGCATTGAGAATAGAGGAGTCGTTGCGATTTAAGGGGGTGCCTTCAGAAAAAGCAAGGGGGGGGTGTACACCACCCTAAGGGGTGTGCAGGGAAATCACTGGATGCCAGATGGATGGATGGATGGATGCATAGGGCTTAACTCTCTTAATGGGGTGGCAGCTTGCGCCGCCTAGTCTGTGTTTTACAGCCAGGTAGTTGCCACTTCTCACATTTTCGGCGCAGAAGGGCCGCCGTGACTGGTGTTCTAAAAATATGCTTAAACTCTATAATGGTGCCTGGAGCACGACTACAACTGGTCTGTTTAGCATCCCATACTCCCCTTGCATCGAAGTGCCTCCTTTACGCACACAGCGTACCAGTGGCGTAGCTAGGCTATAGCCATCCGGTGCGCTTAGTGTCTTTCGACATGCCCTGCCCCCCCCCTACCTCACACTCCAAGATCGCAACCAGTGAAGCGGGGGGGGGGGGGTTCCTCTCCAGAGGTGGCACCCTCCCTCCCCCCCTCTCG
Source organism: Ixodes ricinus (assembly GCA_037355805.1). Classification (NCBI taxonomy): domain Eukaryota; kingdom Metazoa; phylum Arthropoda; class Arachnida; order Ixodida; family Ixodidae; genus Ixodes; species Ixodes ricinus. The sequence continues at coordinate 13,723 of JAZHYW010023872.1, forward strand.
CATGACTGGGACGCCAGGTACCCGGGCCCCCAGCCCTCCCCGTTACTATGCCACTGCAGCATACTGCAATGCAGCACAAGCTGTTGGCGCGAGCATTAAGACTTCGTCAGCGTTTGCAAGTGACACACTAGATAAAGTCATCGACTCGTGCTAGTAACTCTGACAGCAATAGAATATAATATAGTGTATGCACGTGCATAACGTTTTTGCGTAAAGGCTTCCTCAGTGTGCCGTTATTTGGCAGGCTCTTTCCATGGATATGACATGTGCAAGTCTGTTGCATTGCAGCAATGCAAAGACTGCATTTACTGGAACTAGACCGGTCAGAGTGGCTGCAATTCAGGATTCATCACCTTTTTACACTTATAGAGAGGACGGACAAAAGGGGCACTTTGACTGAGAGGCAGCACCCCCCGTTATCGTTGGAGGGTGTGAAAGGGGAGTTTTAGTACATCGTTCCGATACCTCCGATAACAATATGATGCGTGTGCAAAAGCATCGGCAAAGTGTTGGGTGTTGTTATTGGAGACATCAAAACAGTCTACCAAAAAAACCTATTAACTTCATGCCACGAAAGCAAGTTAAAGTGAATGCTACATACTTGTCTCGAGCGCCTCTTCGAGCTGTTCCGGCGGCAGGAACATGTTCCAGTCGTGAAGACCAGGGGAACGAGCCGAAAGATGTATTCGGCTGCAATCTTGGCGATCAGGTACGACTGAACTGTGCGATTGATAGTTGTGAAGAAGAGTGAGCCGCCGTCCTGCAGAAGTGATGCAAATTACACATAGTCAATTTGTAATCACCTGCCCATGCTCATGCAGAGCTGTATGAGTCACTCTCAAAAAGTAAAGTAATAAAGCTACCATTACAATTACTTGAACTGATGTGTAATTGTATATGCTACAAATGTATCTTATTTAGAGCATCAGCCACTCACAAAAAGTAATCCAGTCACAGCCTATTCATTTTTAAAATATTGCGAGATGTACAGGCGTGCTGCAGATGCTTACCAAAAGCTCGGAAAAGACACTGACACAGTTCCCATTTTCAGTCGGCACTGCACTCTCAACAAAGTTGCAGGCAATTGAGACTATATCAGCACGATTTTGGACTTTTGTCAATGAAGCTATAAATCACTCCCGAATTGGAACTTCGTTTTAATTAAAATTGCTGAAATTTTGTAATAACATGGGCAACAGTTACCAAAATTGTAACCAATCATTATTTGGTCATTGAATATACTACCGGAACAAAGACACCTGCGTTTTGTTTCTCCCAAACATCAATTTCGTGTTTGTTGACGTGCTGTGAAAAGTGCCTCGAAGATATTTTTTTTCAGAATATGGAGACCTCAGTTCTTACCTCTGTCAGAGTCACGCAGGACTTCACAAAATCTCTGTAATTCTGGACGTGCTCGACGACTTCGCTAGCCACAACGGCATCAAACTTGACGGAACGCTGAACGAGCTCTTCAATTTCGACGCCCTCGTAGACGATGGAGTCTCGGACTTCTGGAGTCCCTCTCTGCATGAGCTCTAGCAACCTCAATGCTTCCCGGCGTGGGATCGATACCGGTGACCGTGGCACCTAGCCTTGCAAGAGGCTGCAAAGGAATATGAAAAAAAAGTGAAAGCCGTTTACAACTCCCTGTAACGCCGAATTAGAGCGCAGCTCTTGAGGAGGAGGAGGGGAGGGTACGGGGGCGCCAAGTGACCTCGGAAGGGGAAGGGGGTCACATGGCCTCAGGGGGGTCACTTGACGTCACTGATGACGTTATCAATGATGATGACGATGACGATGCCGATGACGTCATTAGTGGCGTCACTGATGACGTCATCAGTGATGATGACGATAGACGATGCCGATGATGTCATCAGTGACGTCACTGATGATGTCATCGGCATCTGCATCGTCATCGTCATCATGTGACCTGGTGGACCATGTGACCTCGGGGGGGGGGGTCACGTGACCTGGGGGCCACGTGACCTGGGGGTCACATGACCTGGAGGGTCCACATGACCTCGGGTGGCGTCACGTCGGGGGTTCACATGACCTCGGGTTGCATGCAACTCAGGTTGCATACAACCTGAGTTGCTTGCAACCTGATTTGCATGCAACCCGAGGTCACGTGACCTCGGGGGAGGGTCACATGACCTCGGGGGGGGGGGGGTCACGTGACCTCGGGTTGCATGCAACTCAGCGTTGCAAGCAACTCAGTTTGCATGCAACTCAGGTTGCATAAACTCAGGCTGCAATATGCATTGCAAACTCAGGTTGCATGCAACCTAAGTTGCGTCGCCGTCGGCGTAACCGCAAGTTGCATGCAACTTAGGTTGCATGCAACTTGCAGTTACGTTGACGGCGACGGCGACGCCGCTCAAGCCGGAAACAGGCGCCTAAGAGCTGCGCTCTAAAATATTTTAAAACTCGCGTTACTAAAACAATTGACTGGATATTTATATATTGTCCGAGATCATGAAACATAATTTGCCATGACCATCCAAAACATTGGAGATGTGATAATTCAACACATGGTCATGGGGAGTGACGGAGCCCTGATTTCTGGGATTTCCGACATCACATTCCTCTGCTCTGGTTCGACTTTTTTTTTTATGTTCTCAGCAAATATGTACCCAACTCTGCAGCAAAAAAGAACCTGGGCGGTGTCTCGACACCATACTCTGGCGCAATGGTTCTCAAATGAAAGTCTGTGAACCCTTTTGAATCTGCAAAGCCCTTGCTCATCAGTGGAACCAAAGAATAAAGCTTGTTTTCTCTCATACACAAAAGAAATATCACTTTTGTGAATTTTTTTTAAATAGTTACCAACATTCACTGCATTGAGGCACATTGTATATTAGGTGGAACTTCTTTTTTCACCAAGGCACATTGTATATTAGGTGGAACTTTGTTTTGCGAGTGCCAATCATGAGAAAAAGGACGCTGATGGATGCATTTTGGGAAGACCTAAAGCATGTGTGAAGCGTGGATGATATGCTTATTATCCACATTTTTTTTCATCGCCACCCTTGAGCCTGTAATGTACTACCTTGAGAGTATTCTAAATATATAAATAAATACATTTCAAAGCCTGATAGCTTTGTGCACCGACCTCAGACAGTAACCCGCCTCCGCATCCAACGTCAAGAATCCTTAGACCTGCCAGCGGCTTTGCTCTGGACTTTGGCACCTTCTCTCCCGGCTGCCTGGTCTGGAGCAGCCCGTCCCTGATCAAAGGGACTCGTAGCGTGTTCATCCGTGAAAGGGTGGAGAATTCCCCTCGGGATCCCACCACCGATGGGCCAGTGCATCGAATTTGCTGCGGTTCTCCTCGAACACCGTCGACTGGGAAGGGTTGGCTGATGGGGTGGTCATAGACAAGTGCCTAGAATGAGAGAAAGAGAGCAGTACGCAAGGCTGGAGTCGTGTCGCAGCTGGTCTCTTCGTTTCGATGGAACTCTAGAAAAGTAGTGAGCTTTTGGTCACACTCTCAAGCAGTGTAATCGTCACCTTATGAATTTCGAGCAAACTATAATCCAGGGGGCCATCATGACAGACTTTCAAGCACAACAAACTCGTCATCTGCGTTTTTTTTTTTTACCGGAATGTGGAAAGATATGCCACGAATTTGTCACGTGGGGATCTGTAAGACACTGTGTCTGTAAGCAGCAAACGGCTGGCCCCGTATGAAACCCTGCTGCACCTTTAAACAAAAAGTATAAATTTTCTTTGGATGCAAGATTATTGTGATTTAGCCACAACCTGAATTAGTTAGAAGCACTGGCACGTTTAGAACAGCCACTTCCCGAGATTCATTGCCTGCCAGCTTTCTACTTACAGAGATGGTAGATGAAAAGGGTGCTTTGGCTAAGAGACAGTGCCCCTGTAGTCGCAAATTGTTGAAGATACAAACGAAGTAGACTTGTGTACAGCTGAGTAAAAAGACGCTATCAATAGACATGAAAATCCTTGCATTGTCCTCGTCATTGTCCTTCGGACTACAAGACAAAACTATCTTAGAAAGTTCCAAGGATGTGAAATGAAAAGGTTGACCCATTGAAGAGTGTTTGTGAAATGCATATACCAAAACACCTCTCAAACTATTGTTCTTATGAATTTCCAGAATCCCCAATATCTACTGTCAAACTTCATTAAATTTAGGGGAAAAAGAAATAAGGGGAGGTTGGGGCGGGGGGCTCATGATGTGAACTTTATCAGCACAGAGGTACAGCTGGGCAACGATATGAGCTGGCCCAGCCGGGTAGTGCTAGCCAGAAGGGGTAAAATGTTGCGCCAGTGGCGGATTCAGAGGGGTGTTCCAGATGTCCTGACATCCTGAATTCTGCATGTGTAAAAATTTAGGGTGTGGAAATGGGGCGTGTGTGTGTGCGGGGGGGGGGGTTAAACATACAATATGCTGACCAACATCTGAACTCCCCCTGGAAATACCTGCGTCTGCCCCTAATGCCTCGGGTATGCTAACCCATAAAAATAACAGTCACACTGCGACAAGAGGAAACATGGCAGCCCATTTCGACCTACCTTTTAACAGCTTAACATAACCAGGGCTTTCCGCATAGCATTTGTACTGCTCAGGCCTGAACGCGGCAGGTCCAGCTCATTTTACCGCCCCCTGTACCTTTTAAGAAGGCTCAACATCCACTTCTGATACATCTTTATGTGGCTCTTGGGTGCACACAAGGATGTGAATCACCATAGTTCATTTACTTTAGGTGTGAGTGAACTCCTGGCTTTCAGCATCCCTGCCGAACATGCACACTCGTGCAGTGCAAGCAGCGCTTGGGGCAGCAACATGCTTGAGCTTGTATGCTCCATTTCACCCTACGATGCAGCGGACGTTGCGCCACCCATGCTATTTGCCTCAAGGTTCGATCGGCACGGCTCATGTGGTGAAGAGCAGAACTATGCTTTGTTTTACACTTACTTATTGGAGCAAAACAAATGCTACGGACCAGAGGCCGAAGCCACGAGAGGCGTCAATGCAGCCCTCGGGGACTGGAATCAACTGCTAAGGGCTCGTGCTCTGTGCCATTAGTGTGGATGGTTTGTCTCCTCCCGCATTGCGGACAGAGGAAATCACCGTGAGCCTCCCTCCCTTAAGTTCAAGCATGCCTCCCTTAAGTTCAATCTGGGTCTACAGGGTGAAACAAGGAGACGGCAGGCTCTTTAAATCGACCGGAAAATTCGGTTTCTTAACCTATCGCGCTACGACTTCGTGCAGCGTTGCCCACAGATGGTGCATTTTTTTTGTAAAATTTGCAAAGAACGAACTTACCTGAGGAAAAAGTAAAGAAAGAAAAGGCTTAGCTCCTATGGAAATGCAGCGACGCCACCGGTCTTCTAACAACACGTCGCCGTTTCGCACGGGAGACAAAAGATGGCGCAACGAACGCAGCCAACGAACGAGCATACGGCGCCGAGAGCCGGCACTTTAGCAGACGATCCGTTCGACTCAAAAGCGGCTCGCGTTCCGCAGGCGGCGACAGTCGCAGAAACAAAAACAGGCGCGGTAACAACAAGGAACTGCAGTTCCATGTCTGCTAAACACGCCGGCTCTCGGCGTCGTCTGCTCATTCGTTGGCGGCAGTTGGCGTCGCGACCGCTTGCGCCATCTCTTGTCTCCCGTGCGAAACGGCGCCGTGTTGTTTGCAGACCGGTGGCGTCGCTGCGTTTCCATAGGAGCTAAGCCTTTTCTTTCTTTACTTTTTCCTCAGGTAAGTTCGCTCTTTGCAAATTTTACAAAACAAATGCACCATCTGTGGGCAACGCTGCACAAAGTCGTAGTGCGATAGGTTAAGAAACCAAATTTCCCGGTCGATTTAAAGAGCCTGCTGTCTCCTTGTTTCACCCTGTAGAGGCAAATAGTCGGTGACAGGTCAATAACAAGTGGAAGCTCCTCTCACCTTTTTCCACTTTAGTAGAGCGAATGCTGGAGAGGAGGCGACCTCCTCTCCACCGTTCGCTCCGCTGAAGTGGAAAGAGGTGGGAGGAGCTTCCACTTCGTTACTGACGTGAACGTATCACGTGACCACGAAGGTCACGTGATGCTCGCAGGGCTTTGGATTGGCTTCGATCACTCTGTCCGTAGCCGACCCTTTTCAACGCTTGGAGAATATGATGTGCACTCCAAGCTTCAGGTACCTTGATAGTTGGACGGGAGACCATGCTGACGCTCCGACCAGCGCTTGAAACCGAGCAGACAGCGCGCGCTGAAGATACTTCATCGTCCAAGCTTAGCAGACAGCACTGAAGGACTCTCGAATATTTTGGACAACTTCCTAGTTTAACTTGTAGTCATAGCGTTTAAAGAGAGTTTCTGCCGCGCTTTTCATTCGATACTGATCATTGGTCGTGTGTTCCTTGATCAAGAATAGCACGAAACTTATTTTGACTTTCACTTCTCCCACTTCAGCACACTTCAGCACCCGAAAGTTCGTTGTTTTGGAGCAGATTTGGTCAATGCGCATCATTTGCGGGCCTGCGCCATTTGCTAGGTGGCGGTAATGACGTATCTTTATTTTATTTCTTAAATTTGAAAAAAAAGTTGAAATGTTCAATAGTCTTAGGTAACAATAAATAAATAAATCTACTTTAAGTTAAGTTGCATTTATTTTTAAAAACTATTGTTTTACTGAGAGGCAACTGTTTTGGTTAAAAAGACAGGTCTTGTCACAACTTGTGGAACTGGCAGCAAAGAAAGCACATGATTTTCTGCGGTTGTATACAAATGGGAGTTGTTTTCTGGTGATATACATTAGTTAGCTACTCTATAATTAACGGCCGATATTTTAAAGAGGTATGTATGTGCACGTTATTCTACCATTTTTTTTTTCGTGCATTCGCAGTACACGCGTCGCGAGATTGCTGGTAGGTTTGTGTAGTGGCTTCTGTGCGTGTAAACAACTTCGGTTTGTAGAGTTTCGATACCCACGTTATGTGTTCGTTTGCAGTATTTTTATTTATGCTTCTGCTCTTACGTTTGACCCTGATCATTGCCTCTTCGGTGTGGGCGCTTGAGCAGAATAAAAAATTTTATACGGTAAAATTAGATCACGCGAAAACTTCGATCTACCGATACGATCTGCCTCCAAATGGTGTCGGTACTTCTAGGCCGACCTGAACGAACTCGGAGCTTGGGCCACGGTGGCTTGGGCACTGGAAAAGGTAGCTCCTTATTTTTCAACAACGAAAGTGGTAGCCTCAAACGAGAACGCCAAAACCAAGCTGCGTTATTGAAGTGGTGTGAATCATGCCTTGTTACGCCACATACAGAAAGCGTTTCTTTTTTTTTTTCCCTTTTTTTTTATTGGAGTTGTTAGCTGTCACATTTTCAAACGTATTACATTCTTTTAGAGAATTTCGTTACTGTGCACAATTAAGGAAAGTTCTTGCGCTTCAGTGACTAATAATGACTAATGTCCAGTGTACAAGACTTGCCGTGATTGTGTAGTACAATAATTTCCTTTGAGAACATGATAGCGCTCCAAGACAGGGACGAGAGTAAGAACGAGACAACACAGTGCGCTAACTTCAACTGTTTAATCCTCAGAAAAGCAAGGGAATATATACTCTAAATCATTGTGCCATTCAACCAATCCCATGCCATGCCAATGCTCGCAAGAACTGTGTCTCCTTGTCGCCATATCGATTGAAGCGCTATCACGTTCTCAAAGTTTCAGTACCAACTCGCCCAAGAAGGAAGTCTGTTCACTTGAAACATTCAAGATTAGATCATCTTGTTTTGCTTGCAGAGTTCTGAAAATCATTATATTTGGGTGAACTGCCCTCTAAATGGCCTTTTTTTTTAACAGAGCATGTTTTCGTTCTGTGCTCTGTGAACGTGAAGTGTTTATTAGGAGCACTGGTTAGCCAGAGTGAACAAATCGTTTCATGGTCCCTTTTATTCACTCCCAGATGGCCGAGGATAGAGAAGTGCTGCGTGAGGTCTGGGACGGAAAGCTCCCCATTTGTTTCAGGCTGGCGGAAGAGGAAGTCAGCACAATGCAGCAGCCTGATCCATACTACGTAAGTGTCGATGACCCCATCGCCATTCATCCACAGATACATTTCTGCAGTGTTCGATTTTGAAGAAACAAAAACAGTTTAAATTAGTCTGCATAGGCCACACTTAGTTGCACAGAAGCGATGTGGAATAGGTCTTACATACTTCTACACTATATATAGAATTCCTGGTTTTTGGATAAATCCAAAAAACACCCACTGGTAAAATTTCTGTTAATTTCGATTTATCTGGTAAACTTCGAATTTTGATGTGCCAATGCCCCTGCTCCCCAATATAAAATAAAAGACGGCATTTTACAGTTAAGTTTTATCAGTGCAGGTCAATGGTTATGGGAAAATGCCACCACAGTTATCTTTTAAATCTCGGACCATTGTCAAAAGAGGTCTTACCGCTTATCTCGTCAAGGTTCATTCAGGACAAAAGGTCATTGTACTTTCGGGTCACGACAAAAGCCACTGTTTTGATTTCCAGTTTGGGCCGTACTATTAGTGCATTAGAGGAAGGAGAGGTGTTTTTGTAACAGTGAAAGGTATGAACCATGGAGATTGCATAAAATGGGGAAGAGGGGCAGTTGAAAGTTCTCTATTACACCCTTGACCACTCCACCTCGCGTGGCCACGGGGTAGGTTGGTGGAAAAGGATGGGATGAATGTGAGCTTCCCAGTGACCACCTCCAGGAGTTCATTGCCTTTTAAAATATTAACGTTTATTGAAGCAACACTTGCATGCAACAAATTAGTATTGGCAGTGGCACCGATGCCAAATCCAGCTGAAGAAATATTAATTGATACAAGCACGTTTTATTTTTTTTTATCTTGCATATGTTTGCACCCAGATATATTTTATTTATTTATTTTTAATAGGAAACACTGTGAAGTTAATCTCTGAATTTCTCAGAATTGGGAATCAAGCAAAAATGAACTCCGATAAACCCGGCTGCAAAAAATAAACTTTGAAAAACACCCTCCGAATTTGACGAAAAATAAACACGGAATCCTAACTATATAACACAGTTTAAATGGGCACAATATGGGCCGTGTTTTGTGTTTTACTCATGGAGAGTAGTGACAAACACCAAATTTAACCACCGAAGTTAGGGCTCCAGATGAGCACATCCCACCACATCATTAGTTTTGGAAAAAGCTTTTCAGATGTGATAGGAAAAATGGTAAAGAAAGACAATCTTTGGGCCCGTCGGGGTAAAGTCTTACGGGAGCTAGGTGCCTCTCATACGCAACTGAAAATCGCCCGTTTGATTCCAACCTCGGTTTTCTTCTGTTGCAGCTGATGATCTCCCGGATTAGCTATTTCCCTCTGGTGGTTGACAAGGTCCACAAACATTTCTCAAGACATGTGGACGAGCGACACCATGGCAACGAGATGTGGGTCGAGTACAACGGTCAGCCGCTCAAATGGTGAGAGGGGTTCTTTGATCAACGGTGCGGACCAAGTACGGCAGCGCTTCGAACTGACTGCATGAAATAATTTGGCAAATTAGTGTGCCCCTCACTACAGTTGGCAGGCATGGCATTCCTTGCACATTTAAAGAGTTAAAAACCTAAAGTGCAGCCCAAGACCAACCCAAAACCGACCACACTTCGAACTGATTAATTTGTGAGTGCGCCACTTGGGTGTAGTCGGCTGGCATGGCATTCCTAGTACGTCGATACCCCAACTTTTGTCAGTTTCTGGCATAAATTAGCAGGGACTTGGGGCATGTTTGCAATCAGTCATGAATTAAACTTAATTTTTTAAGTTCGTGTCTTATTTGATTGCATGTTTAAATTAAAGCAAAACAGTCACACATAGCTCACATTAAGAGCGATCAGTTCAACCAGCACTAGGTGTTTAAACAGTTCATTTTAAAATGTAGCATGGTTCTTTGACCACTTCACACGAGGCTGTAAGAACCAATCGCTGCCAGAAATAGGAAAATACATCTCTTAAGCACTAGCTGAGCTTTGACACCTGGAGGGAGAAAAATGTTGGGATGGAGATAAAATGTAGGCTGTGAAATGATGGAAGTTGTATTATCCTTTTTGAATTTGTGACCAGGCATCAAAACATTTCTTAATTTTCCTTTTCCTTCCAGCTCTGTCGCAGCACCAGTGGCTCTGTAACCAGCTGCACACCTTGTTTCACATTGTTCCCCCTTTCGTTATGAACTACAAGTCTCTCCTTTTCTTGTAGGCATCTACCGATTGGGCTATTGCACGACTATTATGCAAGTGACTCTACGTTACCATGGAACATCACTGTACATTTCCAGGTAATGTGGTACTATTTATATTCTTTGAAATCTGTGTTGTCTTTTTTTTCGTGCTTTTTTTTTTGTTTCAACTAGAGTCACAGTTGATGGCGTGCCTAGTTTGAGGAATGGTGTTAGGATCCACGCTTTGCTTCCTAAATTCTTGTGCAGTTGAAGTTTTGTACGAAAGTCAGAGCAGCTTAATCTGGCAACTAGTGTTGCGTCATTCAATCTTTTCCTGCAAGCCGTGGAGTCGTAATGTCGTTGCGTTGGCAGAAATTCTTGCAAAGAGTGTCATCACCCGGAAAAGATGGTGCTGGATGTTCGTCCAGGCATTCTATATATATATACTCATTCAGGGGGCCCCTGCCTGTTAAGTAATTAGGCTACATCTTTCCTCGCACTGAATATTCTTAGTCTGGCACTGATAAGAGAGAATTTGATTTGCACGAAGCTAAAATTGTTTAAGGGCGAGCTCTTGCAATTTATTGCGGGTATTGGCTCGAACACCTCATCAAGTGATCAAACAATCATTTCGATTACCGGGACAGTTATAAGTGCAGCACTGTCAGTCTGTAGCATGCTGGTAACATAGACTATACATTGTGTAACCACACCAGTCATTCAATAACATTCTAGGGGTGTAAGGGGGTGCCATTGCTTGGGGGAAGGTAGGACAAACTGACAGACACAGCTTTGAGAACCTTTTTCGAAGCACGAGCCTCTAAATGGCGAACTCTTGGGATGGCAGGTCACCACTGACTGAACTTGGGAAAGAGCTCATGGTATACACTTCAGCATTGTCAGGGAATTCTGAATGTCCCAAGACGTCTTAATCCGTCCTTGTACATAAAGTGTTTAAGCTGCTATGCAACTCTTCTGTTTTTTTGTGTTAGTGCTTGACTGGGAGGCAGGGCCAACAGGCAATGCTGCTTGAGTTGGTCCCCCTCCCCAATACAGTTCATACAGAGCACAAAAACATCATGTTTTGCATAAATACTTGCAAAACTCGAGTGAAAAAAAAAAGCTCATTGAACAAACAGGTGTACTCCGTCTCACCTTATGTCCAGCTGCAGCGGGTGCTAATAGCCATTGGAGCCAATTCAAGGACGTGCAAGTTCTCTGTGACCTCCGAGATAAAGCACCGTGACGCGTTGAAAGCGTAGTCACGTGCTACGTTCTCAGAGCTGCGTTGGCTGGGGTGGCTCGTAGCGTCCAGCTGCGGCGGGACGCAAGGGGAAACGGAGTACAGCATCACATTTAAGAAAGGAACTGGAGAGCAGCTAAACGCAGCCTCCTCGCCGTAAAGGACCTCATGGAACGCGGTCGGCCGACAAACGTGGCAAAAAGACTAAATATTGCGGGAAAAAATGTTAGTGTTGCGCTCGTGCACCCGGACTTTGCACCGCTTCCAAAGCCCAAAGCGCGGCGACTACGGCTTTTGCAGAACTTCCCGGAAGGGCAGCTGCTGCATTGCGGCAGCCGGGCGGTGGTGGAGGCGCACTTCATGTCGACGGTGAAGGAGGCGGACATGCTGAAGCACCGGAGCCAGGTGGTGAGCAGCATGCAGAAGAAGGACCACAACCAGCTCTGGTCGGGGCTCCTCAACTCCAAGTTCGACCAGTTCTGGGCCATCAACCGCAAGCTCATGGAGCGCACGGGCGGCGAGGGCTTCAAGCACATCCCCTTCCGGCTCTACATGGTGAGGGCCCCGCTCTCCGGAGGCGCACGTTCGAGCCATGGTGCCTGGAACGCCTCTCCGGCCGGTCCGCTTATTGCGTCCTAAAAGAGGTTCCTCGATATCTGCCTGATGACGTCATTAGCGGCAACACGACACCCCGGCTTCTGCAGTGGCATTTCTTGCCATTTCAGGACCTCTTTTGATGTATGGCCAGGATGGGACGATAAACACACCAGTTGAAGACGCGTTCCAAACAAAATAAAAAAGAATGTCGCGATTTTTTAAAAATATAAAGTAAATCTGAATTATTTGATTTAAATAAGATTTATTCGATTTATATCGGGTTAATCTGATTGAAATCACTGCAGCTACAAAATATAGATACCTAATCACTAGATGTATTTTAAATGTGGCATATTGACTGATCAATCTCCATACGATGACTGAAAGCAATGCGAAAGAAAGAATTACAGTAAATTTAAAGGACAGTTTAATTAACAACTTTTTATTGAGTAAACCCTGTTATAGTAAAATAAAAACAGCTGGACTTTTTTTGTTTGTTAATGAAAATGCTTTACTTGCTGTTCCTTTTGCATTTTTTGACTTTTTCAATAGCGCATTACTTTTTAGTTTAAGTTTCTTCCGGATTATTATTTACTTGCAATAGGACGTTAAGCAAAAGGCAAATGAAGTGGATGCTAGAAAGAAAGCTCAATGTTTTACTACTGGTTAGAGCTGAGCTAGTTGGATCATATTCTTGGGTTTAGGTATAGAAGAAGAGGAGGAAGGCTTTAATGCAGGTTGTAAATAAGGAAGAAGAGGGCTTCAATGTATGGGGGGATCGGTGGCCGAGTGGTCTAGTGCACACCAGATCGGAGCACGGGGAGCGAAAGCTCGCGCTGCAGAACCCAGGGATCCTGGGCTCAACCCCCGCCCTGCCCGTTTCGATCTGGATGAGCATCGTTCCGGCGTGCAGTCGTGTATCACTACTGCATGGTGCACGTTAAAGACCCCAGGTTAGCGGTTGTACCGCACTGGCTAAATTACTCATCTACAGCTGAGACACCAGACGCCCATTGAGGCAGACTAACTTCCGGCTGTATAAACATACACACAACAATTTGCTTTGTTTTTGCCTCAATGTAAATACTGAGAGTAGTGATGGAAGAGAAGGCTTTAATATAGTTGATAGTCCAGCGATTGTAAATTTCCTGTGTTTATTGCTGTTCAGCTGGCACCACCCATCAATGTTCCAGTTTGCTTGGAAGACCAGTGCTTTTTTCTGGTGTTCATCCTGATACAAGTCTTTCTCGCTTCTCAATTATACTATATAAATACATAAGAGATGCACATAAAAAGCATCAAATGATAGACAAATGGTAAATCTTTTAATTATTTTTGCTGGAAAGGTTTGATTTAAATCATCATAGTAAAACTGGTCTGATTTAAATCATGGTTTAAAAAATTGTGTTGATTTTGTTCTTCACCCCAGTTCCAGACACTTTGGTTTGAACTTTGCTTCTGTCAGCTGCGCTTTAGAGAATATAATTTTGAAAAACTCGCGCGAAGGAAGCTGTCGTTCAGTCGAGACCGCTAGCAATAAGGTAAAGACATCATTATGCAACAGTGTACTATTTTGTAACAGCATACTCTCATATAGTCAAACTCGATTATACCGAACCCGGTTAATTCGAGCTATCCCTCGTGAACAGAATAGTAGCTGCAACGAAAATGTATAGCGAAAAAGACGGTTGCATCGAACGAAAATTGCAGCATCTCCCAATAGATTAAACTGCCAAGAGCTCTGTTTTGCTCTGCAAGCTGGCTTTCCCCCAACGAGAGTAGCCGCGTTGGGAAAAAGCCAGCTTGCAGAGTGGCTTTTTTTTTTTTTTTTTAAGCAACTGTGTCAACCCAATTGCCCGGACACAAAAAAAAAAAAAGGATCTCTTTGCGGAGTAACAGCACAGTTATGTAAATGTGCACAAACGTGTATGATCGTTTAAAAGCACACCATTATGTAGTCGCTAGTCCATTGGTGTGCCAATCTGCATTGTCAATTAATGGTGCACCACTGTCTGACAGAGCATTGAAGGGCTTTGGAAGCAAAAAGCATTCTTCGTTCCTTCAGTCGCACATTTATTATTGTTTTGGGCAATATTAACCTTTCTTCGCATCGCCCATCGAATTTTATGCCATGCATGGGCACAGCACTTGCATTGTACTGGAGACTGAATGATTGAGCACCTTAATACATGTTATCACGCAGCGGTCCTGTGGCAACTTTCGAAGACAAGTCTAGAATGTTCTGGTATGACCGATCCATGTGTGCGTCGACGTTGCATAGCTTGGATTTTGTTCGAGATAAACACAGTGTCCTTCCATGTCAATGTTTTCTCCCGCAGTCGGACTGCACATTGCTCCAGAGGCTAATCACCCCCGTGACGGCATCAGGGGAGAAGGCTACGCTGGAGACTCTACTGCAGCAGGTTGCACCTCATGTCCTCACTGGCGGTAAGCCCATTCATTCACGCTTTGCAGTCAGTTTTACGTCAGCAGACGTCTCGGCTCCAAACGCCGCGAATGTGACTCAACATTTTTCTAAATGTCCTTGCGTTTTATGGGCAGACACGCTACGGGAGTTTGTGCCCTTGGCCTTGTAGACTACCGAATAGAGTGGAGGTGAATTGGGGGGCCCAATAGTGTCGAAATGTTTTATTTATCTCGGCTCTTATTTTACTCATTTTCCGCGTCTTTTTTCGCCTCAGACTCAACGTGAAACAGATCATACCTACAACTTGCTGTTAAATTCGTCTCTAATTTTACTGCAATATCCCAAATAGTCAACCAGTTTGTGAAGAAAGCCAATGCGTCTACTTAACCATGGAGCGCAAGAGCATTTATTGCGGCGTTGTCTCCCCCCCCAAAAAAGAAACAACCCAAACTGGAACTCGAAGCAGGATGTCGGTAAGCTCGAGATCCCACCGACATCCTGCATGTTGGATAACCCCTTTTCACCGACTGAAGCAATCGTTTCACCGCAGGCACCCTTCTAGGCACCCTAGTTGCAGTCAGAGCTTTGTGAGCATCCTGCGCAAGCATAAGCGTAAAGTCAGCGGGGGTTTCTGCTCTTTTCCCCCAGATGGTGCAGCGTTCTCAGTGGTGACTCACGGGATCCAGGTTCCCCTAGACTCTCCTCTGCAGTGGATGAGCGAACACTTGAGCTACCCCGACAACTTCCTGCACCTGTGTGTTCTGCCGACCACATAGTGCAGCCACCAAACCTTTTTAATCGTTTTTTTTTAGGTTTTTAAAAGTGTATGTTAGTAGTGCCGGGTCTGCCCAATTATCCGTGTGGGGGACTTTTTCGTGACGCAAAAACAAACCGCGCCTCGTGAATTGCCCAAACTTCGTTGGAAAGTAACCCTGGCGGTGAAGACAGGATGCTAAAGATTGAAACGAACGGCCACCGTCCTTTGTCAGTGGCAGCTGTAAGTTGGCTTCTCAACGCCGCAGTTCGTAGACAACGCTGGCCGTCGTTACCACGCCGAGAGGCCTTCACCTGGAACCGACGGCTAGCGGAATTTACAAGTCGTTGAATCGAGAGCGGCTTACATCTGCTAACTATGGAGGATGCCGCCTGTGACTTCTATTATTGAGAAATTGCTTCTAACTTTTGATTCAGGGCAATATATTGAGCCAAAACATTCCCCCTGTCCCTTCACCCTCGGGGCTAGCGCTTTCCAATGAAGTATCGGTGTTCTGTGATGTGTCGCCGAAAATCCCCGGACATTTTCTCGAGCGTATCCCGGTACTTGTCACTCAAGCTTTGTCATTGCAGACTTGCCCATCTCAATAATATCAAGATCCTGTTGCAATTTGGCTCGAAGCATGCTACTTACGTGTACGTGGATGTGCTGCTACGAGTGTCTCCTGTGATGTTTTGTTCCCGGTATGACCAGTTTTTATTAGTGAATACGTAATTTCGGAAAATTGCAGCTATTGCTTTTATATGTGGCTCCTTTTCACTCTTCTCAGGTAATGGCAGTGTATAGTTTTATCAATGACAACTAAGATGATCAGATTTTGGGTCTCTGTAAATGTTTTCTCTTTGGCAACCCCCAGGACTGTAGGTTCCAATTTATTTAATTTATTGCGAGCAAATTTTATTTTCTGCTAGTAAAAGTGTTTACCGCTTTAAGCTACAAGAGTTGTTTGTTTGTTGCGTGTCAAAACAACCGGAGCAATGCTGTAAACATTGCTCTTGTCGTAAATAATAAAAAAAGTGGCTAAAGCTTGTGCCGCTGTTGTTACAATTTCAAAAAGAAAAAGATCTAACAGTTCTCGGTGCAAGCACGAAGACTCTGTCAGAACGGTTTGGCTCGCAGCTACGAAGGGACCTGCCACGCTTTCGTGCTGCGGACTGCCGCACAACTGCGGGCCACATCGAGCTGTGTCTCTCTCGTTTACTCTGAAAGTATAAAAGGGAGCTGGTCTTACGGGGCCACTCGATGCCAAGATAGAGCCACGATGAAGTCCAGTGAAAGGTAGTCACGTCTGCTCCGGGCCACCAATGCATTGCTTTGCTCGAGTCATTGCGGTCTAGACAGCTGCATACCAGTGGTCGATACTATGGTTGCAAAGCAGTCTGCAGCTTCATCCAACGATTATTGGGAGAAGGGCCATAAACACCCTGACCTCGCAAAGATTGTCTCCTAAGCTGTCGTGTATAATGCTGCTGTGGAGGTAAATATTTATGGGACTGCACCACGCAAGTTTCTCGAGGAAGTGCACAAACTAGATAAAGGCCCGTTCACACTCTTGCAACCGAGTACGACCGAGAGAGACAAGATCTGTTAAAACTTCTTAAAATTTCTTGGGATGAGGGAACACACTGGCATTATGGCGCCATCTATGCGGTGATCCTAGAACTGCATTTCACAAGAGTGAAGGTTTTGCAGGATTTCCGAGGTGAAATCTGCGTAATACCTATAAGAAAGGCTCGTTTATAACGTTGACAAAAGTTTTTCGAGCCATGAAAGAAAGGATAATGCGCTAGAGAAATAGAAAATATGCCGGACTGCCAAGTTTACACTGCTACCCAATAGATGGCGCCATTGTCGTCCTCGTTGTAAGAGGTGTTAAGGGGAAACATTTGCCTAAGTTTTCAAATTTTTCAAAAAAATTCATTTTTCAATTTTGAGGTTTTCGGTTTTAGAAACTAATTATACACCCTTACACTAAATTTCATAACCGTGCGCCAAATAGTTATGTTGATATAAAATATTTTCAACACATTGTGAAGCAGTAACAAAGCAAAGGAGTTCAATGTTTGAATGCATTTTTCTCAGTTCCGCTTTTTGCTGTAAATTTCATACGAAGGAATCTTTTGTTCGAAGGTAAAATTATTCTGATACCACAATCAAGATGTTTCTGAACTGAAATTTACTGGGCAATCGGGCTATCTACTTTATTTCGTTTTAAATTAATGTCCTCATTGAGAAAAAGCTATGTTTTCAAAAATTGACATAGGACAGATATGTATCTCATATTTTGAGGTAATCACTCTTCCTGAAATATTTACATTTGAGTTATAAAAACTAGATAGCCCGAAGTCCCACATCCCCCACTTTATATTCAAGCAGTTAAAATGATTCTTAATAGCTTCATTTGCATATCATAGATTTCTTAATGAAGAGTGACACATGCAGGTATGTGTCACTCTGCAGGTATGTAAAGTTGTCCTAGAGAGCTGAAAGTTTGCACAGTACACCTACATCTGAAGTTAAATCTCCCCTGCAAATTTCATTCCAGTCACTTGAGTAGTTCAGAAGTTCAACCTCTAGCCAGTGTCCCCCTTAAGGAACCCAGTTTTAAGATGTCGCAAGAGTGTGAACGGGCCTTAAAGGGGGGTGCAACGATTTCCGAAATTCGGTCAAAGATTTGTGGAAGCTGCCCTCTAACACTTCTGAAGTAAAGAACAGAAAACCGATTTCGCCTGCGTGTCCTAGTTGTTGCGTAAAAAAAGATAAATATTGGCACTTCGGGCACCCCTCAACTCACTCCCAGTCTTCAGGGTCACACCTGGTCGCACTCCCAGTGACGTCATTCGGAGTGCCGTGTAGCTTCCCGTGTGCTATCTCGAAGGACGCTTCCTCTCCCTCTCTCTTCTGACATTAGCGGGCGTTATGCTGCAGTTTAGAGCCGAGCGAGGTCACGTAATCTTTTCGCCGTAGTTCCTTCGGCTGCCACTTGGGGCTGCAGGTGGGGGGAAAGGCTCGACTTTTGCTTTGCGATTACGCAGCGGAATCGCGACATTTTTAATGAAGAAGATGTTTTCTCTATCCTCCGGAACACGATAAACAACGTAAAAATGACGAGATGCAAATTCTTTTAATCACAAAATCGTTGCACCGCCCCTTTAACTGAGAGAAATTGACCATAACCGACGTAACTGCAGGAAAATTCACCGCCGCCGATGACTGAAGGCCGGTTTACGCGCTTCCGTTTGCTTACGACAGACTTCTGGCAATCTCCTAGGATGGGAGGATTCACTCGTGCCATCTATGAGGTGGCCCTTGAGCTGTGCCTCACTCGAGCGAAGGTTTTGCAGTATCTGCAATATCAGATGTATATTCTCACTATAAGAAAAGGTTGTTCATAACATTGTCAAAAAGTTTTTCAAACCAATAAACAAAAAGCACGCGCAAAAAAAGAAAAGAAAAAGCAAGTAAATTGTAAGTGTTTTATGGCTACCCGACAGACGATATCGTCGTAAGAGTTTGCAGGAGGTTGCAAGGCGTCTGGTCGCGAGTGTGTCGACCGGCCTTAAAGGGTAACTGCAAAGAAAAAAAAAGTGCATTTTCAAACAGCCTAATTGGGGCAAGCATGTCACAAAACAATTTTTCCGCCAAAAACAAAATTTTTTACAGCAATGTTTATTGCGCGAGACTGATTTTAGTTTGCGGCTATTTCGTCCGTCTTAAATGGCGCGCCACGAAATTGGTATTATACGTCACGGAGTGGCTGCTACACGTCACTGAGTGACGTAGAACAGCCACTCCGCGGGCGTTGAAAGAGCGGGAGTTTCAAATTTGGAGAAGTAGTGACTCGACTAAATTACGTCCTGTGGCGTAAATATTGCTAGAAAAAAATTTGTTTTTTCGCGGAAGATTTGTTTTGTCACATGCTTGTCCCATATAGGCTGTTTAAAAAACATTTTTTTTCTTTGCAGTTACCCTTTAATTTGCAGTCTCGCGTTGCTCGTTTCTGTGTTCACTCGTCCGTTTAAGCTAAATGAAGCTCTTCATTCACCGAAACTCCGAAGCCGTATCGTTCCTCCACGTTGGGCCTACTGCAAGGAAACCCTACCGAGATTCCTAGACTAAAGATTCCCCTTGTGCCCGTTACAAGCAGCA
Source organism: Ixodes ricinus (assembly GCA_037355805.1). Classification (NCBI taxonomy): domain Eukaryota; kingdom Metazoa; phylum Arthropoda; class Arachnida; order Ixodida; family Ixodidae; genus Ixodes; species Ixodes ricinus. The sequence continues at coordinate 33,111 of JAZHYW010023872.1, forward strand.
GCATCCTTCGTGGTGCAGACTAGCGCGACGGTGCGGGTCGTAAAAAGAAACGCCGGCATGCCCTTCCCATAGAATGTACTTTATGCGCTCGTTGGTTGTCGTTACTCGTAAGAGACGCACTATCGAAAGACGTTAACCGCGACCTATAATTGGACCAAAGTTCCAACTACTCTACAGACGCCGACAATGCGAAAATGACGGGGAGGATCTTTGGTCGTTTCGGCTCCGGCCCAAGCCTCCCACCTTTGACGATGCTTCGTCGTCTTGAGCACTTTGAATGCGCGCATTCAGCAAAAGCACGGCGGAAGGCACGGAGCGCGTGCTGAAGGACGGGCGCTCGAAAAGACGCGCCCCGCCGTTCTTGTTTTGTCGGCGACCGCACACTCGGCAAATAGGTCGAGGGAAGTGCACGAAAGGCCGCTCGCTTTAAAATAATTTATTGCGCTCCGCGGTTTCGTGTAAAGGGCGACGTCGGTACATTGGCAGCTGTCGACGGGTAGCGAGCCGACCGAGTCTGAGACTGTCAAGGCCCGTTCGCACACCTGCGTTTGCTTACAACCGAGTTCTCGCGATCCCTTACGACGGAGGACACACTGGCATCCCGGTGCCCTGTATGAGAGGTTCTAAGGCGCGCGGTTGTAAGCGGCCGTAAGCGGTCGCGAGTGTGCGAACCGGCCGGTCGTCGCCGTCTCCGCGAGCCGCACGGTCCTGCGCGGGGTCGGTGAAGGCACGGTACGGAGGCGGCTCACTCGCGGAGCGCCTGCACGATGTTGCGCAGTGCGGCAGTGGCCTCCGAAGGCGGGATCTGGTCGAGGACGGCCAGGGCTCTCGAAGTGTATGACTCCAGCAGGGCCTTGGCCTTCTCGATGCCCTCGCCATTCACGATGGTGCCTGTGCAGCTGCAGGCGTGCACGAAGGAGAGAGAGGTTCATTTCGTTCGTAGTTAAAAAATACGAGCCATAGTTTAGATGGCGGCTTTAGAGAGCAAGCAGACGTAACACAGACGCTTTCGGGACGGCGTCATTTGTGTGGCTGCGAAGGTGGATTGGCGTGCACTCCTTCAGGTGGGACACGCTCCCTATAAGTCGTAGTAAAATATGGCACGCACGGAATGACGAAGAACAATAAAGGAAAAAATATAACCTTGTTAGTGTGCACTGCTTTTTTTACTGTGTCTTTTATTTACCCACTTGCCCAGCTTAACACTTAGCTGCGATTGAGCCATCCACAATATTTCGTGCCAATGTCTTTAAAATATCCTATAGAAGCATCCTGCGATATCGGACGTTGCCGTGAGCTTGAAATTATGCTTGCTTTGTCTGTAAACTTGTAGCGTGCTTCTCTTCTCCGTGGTGGTGGAAAAGGAATTCGAGAGGTGTGGCAAGGCCAACAACTACTGGCACTGCACCATAGAGCCTCTGCCTGCCTTGTAATCGCTGCGGCAAAGTCTAGCTTGGCTCGTATACGTAAAAGAATGATCCGATCCCCAGTCTATGTATGTCCTTAGGCCGGCTAGCTTTTAACTGACTGACTTTTTGTTAAGAATAACAACATAAAATGCGCGAGACTCGAAGGCAGACTCATCCAAACGAATGAAACCATATATGTTGAACTGCAATGCTCCGAATTTTAGCAACTAACGTCCAGTGGCGTGACTGTCTTAGTGTTAATGAAAAAAGTTTGTGGATGTCCATGCGAACTTGGTTAGTGCTGGTGAAAGGTTGCATGGAAAACCTGGTGGCTTGTAGTGGAAACCAGAGATGCAGGTAAAAAAAGCAATATTTTGCACAAAAAAAAGTGATTTTTACGTTTTATGGTGTTTAATTATTTTTGAATCTTTATATCTGATGTATAAAAATAATTAGTGCTGATTATAATCGCGAAATTAGTCAAATACGCATTTGAAGACCTCCAGGCAACCCAGAACGGCATGAATTTGAGCCATTTTTCTCCGCGTGGTTCTTAAATTTGTGACGTCTCCCACCATCACATTTATGTTGACAAGTAGGCCTAGTCTTCTGTAGCTTCAATTTCTCACGGAAATTTATTAAAAAATATTTTTTTCCGCACTGCGAAAGAGTATACCTACAGATCTATTGTAACATTTAAACGCGTTTTCTTTTTATGTCATTTTGGGACACCTTCACAGTTTGTGCACAAAAATTTCTATTCTTAATATTGTCCTATCACAACCAAATTTGGTATACATATACTTTAGAATATGTAGAATGTAACTATATAGTTTTGGTTAAAATATATATTTGTTATATTTATAAAAAATTTAAGAAATGTTTGAAATTTTTAAATGAAAGAAGCATCACATGCATTGTTTTTGTTGTACACTGCACTTGGTGGTTTAAAAGGAGTGGACTAGTTTATTTTACTAGGCTCTTTTAAGTGTTGCTACGTCTCACGTGTGCATAACATGTTTTTTTTCTGCATGTACATTGCATCCAGAACTTAAAGAAAAACAAGCTATATCAAATCTAACACCAGATTTATAAAGAAAAGATTAAGCTCCACAAGCTGTACAACTTTCACTATCGTAAATAGATTAAAATAAAATATTTTCCCTTGCACGTGTCCTTTAAAAGGGACACCGACACCCCCAAAATTTTTCAGATTTTTTGCAAGGCGATTTATTATGGTGTCGGAAGACTACCCAATTAATATTTTGCTACAGCCTCACACATATTTCTAATAAAGTCAAAATATGCAACTGCTCAAAACCAAAACTGGGCTGGGGAGGGAGAAGAAATATAAAAGAGGACAAAGTTACCAAAAGTCACGTGGCTAAAGTCCCGAAATATATCTCAAACCAAAATTTGAAAGGCAAGCCTGACGTTCAGTCGGGGTTGCCTTTGGAAAGAAGTTCAAAGCTTCAGGAGTTGGTTTTGAAACGTCGGGTTGCCTTTCAAATTTTGGTTGGAGATACATTTTCGGACTTTAACTCTCACCCAACCAGGCAGATTTCTGCCGAATATGTTTACTTTCAAGTCACGTGGCTGTGCTACTTCTTTCTCTTTTTTTTCAGTCAACATATTTTGCAGCTTTAGGAGCCACAAAAATGGGTATCATATTTCTTTTTTATTTTTAGTATTGAGTGTTTGCCTTCGATGACCCATGACTTTGATTATCTTTGGTGGTATCTTTGGTGGTTCTGTCTAAAACATAGAGAACGGCACGTGACCACGGAGAGGAGAGTGAGCGCTACTTAAACCGGCCAGTTCTCGATCGGCGGTTTTCAGGCGGAAAGAAAACAAATCTCGAGCCGCAAATTGTGTTCTGGTTAGTTGGGCTCCCATACGTTATGTACAAAAACAACAACCTTGGCAAGCATAAATACCCTGTCAGCTAGGTTGACATACCTCAATCCTGCAGGCTTCTTTGTGGCGACTTGAGAGCGCAATAGGTGCATGTTCACTGCACCTATTACTGGTAACAGGTGCATGTTTACTGGCACGTTCGATAACACTTCCAGAATTTACAGTGAAGTGTGTCTCACTGTCTCGCGGTAGGCACTTTTCTTCCTATTTCTGTCTCCCTTTCAAAAGTTGCTCTTGCACAGTCGGGGACAAAAAGTCCCCAGGACGCGTGAGCTGCGACTGAAACACATTGCTCTGCCATTTGCCGGCGGGTCGCTCTGGTTCCGAGATCAGCCAAAGCGCACGCGCGTCCCACTGTGCCTGCAAACATGTGTTTCCCAGCTCTTCTGCAGCGGGGCACCTACTCGGAATCAGCCGCGTGGTACCGCCTCGGAGATAGCGCTTGCGGCTGACGAGAGTCTGCTACACATTCCGAAACTGGAGATACTGCCTGCGGCATTGCGCCGCATTTCGCTGTGTCAGCGCACCCTGCTTTATAACCAATTGACCTTATCGCTCAGTTGAGCTGCCGTGACCCCCTTGCATTTTAGGTGCCATTTCAGTAAGCGCCATCAGGAGGCTACCACGTGCCCGATTCCGAGCCAGGAGCGCCGCGCCGCAAAAGAGCGGGAAAACACAGATGTTTGCAGGCACAGTAGGACGCGCATGCGCTTTGTGGACCCGAAACCAGGCGACCCGCCGGCAGATGGCAGAGCAATGCGTTTCAGTCACAGCTCGCGTCGTCCTGGGGACTTTTGTCCCCGACTGTGCATTGTACCTTGGCACCGTGCAAGTGGCTTGCATACTGGTGCAGGGCAACATTGCCCTCGTGTACGAGCATAAAATAGCACATGCATAACATAGTTACTCGCATACTGGCGTGGAGTAGCACATACCCCCACAGACAATACGAGCTGAAACACCTGATCCGGCCCTTTTCTACGTCTGCAGTCCACACAAGCTGAATTGTCTCCTCAATATAGTGCAACGTATGGGACACATACTTCGCATTGCATTCCTAGTTCAGACCAAAGTTCTCTCAAAAACTGGCAAACTCACCAAAGGAGCATGAAGGACTGTTTCAGCTCGTGTTGTCCGGAATAGTGCATTGCACAACACTGTTAACGCAAAAAAGCAATTGTCCATGGTTTTTTTTCTGCTTTTCTTTTAGAGATCATAAGGCTGTCATCAAAAACTACCAGTGTGGTGGAAAGTGCTCGATTGGGGCACTAACCTATGCGATACATTTTTATGCTCGTCGATGACATGTCTTAATAAAATGCTAAACGCACCAATGTTGCGTTCGCACACAACAGAGTTGTGCAATGTAGCACTACTTCCAGCGAGAACCAGCATGTGCAGTCGTCTAGCGTGTTACCTTGAGGTAATCCAACTTCTCGACGTTGCTCGTGTGCCTTCGGATTTCATCCACCAAGCTGCCGTCGTCCTCCCAAGTGCAGCACCACGGGTGCCGACGGTGAGCACAAAGGGAATGCCGGGCGGGTGTCTGTACGTATCCACAAACGGCTGCAGGTCTGAGTGGACCTGTTGAGACGGGAGGACTGGAGGTGGGTTGGGCTGCTGTGCACGCAGCTCGTCCGAGTCGCCACAAAAAAGAATGTGTGGCACAAGTTTTCCATTCGCGAAACTGGAGGCACTGTTTGATTGTATTCCCAAAGCAGTTTGCAATGAGCCCATAGTACAATGAAAGGGAGCCACAAACTGTTGCGGTCTACGACGATGCCACGGGGCTGATCATCCAAAGTAGCAGACGTACCACAAAGGGGTTGCGTCGTCCCGTGGCATGCTTTGGTGACTATAGGAAAACGCTTCTAGTGCGAGCTCACGCGACGATTCACGCTTTTAATAAGCTCGAAACGAAACTACAATTTTGAATACAAATGCCTCGCGCGCCTCCAGCGCATAAATCTTCCATCTGGCCATCGCTCGGATAGGCCGACAACCCGATGACGCGCTAAACGGTGGTGCAAATACTACTTGAAGCACGTACAGAGACCTAAAAAGCGGAACTCATTGGTTTCTGGGAGGCGTTCATGTGGTGAGAGAGTAAAAAAGCGACCATGAGGAACAACAGAGAGCACATGGTTTTTTTAAACTGCTTTCATTGATGCATCTTGGGACAAAGTGAATTGTGGCAAGATTACTGCAACTACGGTTTCCCGGCGTTGGTGGCAACCATGTCGGGGGTGATTTCCAAAAATGCCACGCGAGAGGCGTCGCGACCATCTCGCACATAAGGTCACGATATTAAGGGGACAGAGTTCTACCCATGGAAAGAGAAGAATCTGCGTGGCAAAGTTTGTTAGGGGGGGGGGTCGCAAATCTGGTTCAAAAATTCTTCGGCGAACCTCAGAAAAATAGAGGGCACTACTTTGTTTTCATTTTATTTAAGCGTATTGTCTTCACGGCGGTCCGGTATTAAGATTTCCGAGGGAAAACACACGGGTCATACCCTTAGTTCCCAGAAAGACCTGTGGTTGAGAAACCAAGGGCAGCTTAAATGTAAGAAAAGTGTTCCATTCCCACGGAATTTGCATTCAGATATTGAGCTTCATAAAGTCGAAATACAGAGCACTGCACAGTTAGCATGAGCAGGTAATTGCCAGTTTTTCCTGTCTTAGAACCGGAAAGGATTGTGATCAGAACTACCGGCAGTGAAGTATAAAGGGCTCATTTGGGGCACCGACCTGTGCGGAATGTCGCAACTGATCTCCGCTGACAGGCGTACAAAGAGAGGATGCAACGTCCCGTGCAGAACGGTGCCTGGAACGTGTCTCCGACCGGTGTGTTCCCGCGTCATGCATCGAAGGTGCTCCCAAAGTGGCAACAAATGACGTCGTCGGACAAAAATGGAGGGACCACTTTTCTTGACACGGTAAACACACTGGTCGGAGATGCGGGCATCGTGGCAGCGTTGCCCCTCCCCTAGAGCCTTCCCCGGCGCATGGCCCACCTGCCAGGCCAGGCCGATGCTCTTGCCGAACTCGAAGCCGAGCTCCTGCAGCTGGTCGTCGTGGCTGGCCAGCTCGAGCGTGGCCTGGCAGCTGTTGGACATTAGGGACCCCGTGGAGAGGTAGTGCTTCTCCTCCCAGTGGCCGATGGTCATGCCCGCCACCGGGATCGGGTTTCCCTGCTGGTCGTGGTCCCCCAGGAACTCGGACTGCATGAAGTCCCCGATGGCCGTGGCCACCAGGTCCACCACCTGGCCAAGACGGACAGAACATAACCGCAGGGTCGGATGGCCGCACCATTTGTTTCGGCTCGAGCGTGAAATCCAGGCTTCCCGCTATGCCAGCGTCACTTTGCAAATTTGTGCACAAGCGATTTAGAATATTTCCGAGATATCTCCGCTAATGCAGTCTACCACGTTGTCTTTGTACTCCATAGGCTGGAAGAAAGAGTTAGAAAAGCAACATCTCCTGTTTTTAAACGCAGTTTGTTTTCTTTATTTATAATGAGAAGTCGCAAGAATGTTTACATTCGTTTTCCTTTTATGTTACACACGAAGAATGTATGCAACTCGCTTTTGACAAGAGTGACCACGGGGCTAATTGAATTACGCTATATCGCTCTAACCTTGTGAATCTGGTCTGGTCAAATTTGGGGGTTTTACGTGCCACACCGACGAAGGGCACCTGGCACGCCCCAGTGGAGGATTAAGGATTCATTTCCACCACCTGGGGATTTTTTTATGTTTCAACTGAAATCTCAGTTGCAATCAGCCTCCATCAGATTGCACGCACCTAGGCCGGGATTAGAACTCGCATCACGAATCTGTTCTAGAAAATTGATACTGAACTTTGGTTAAATCTTGCAATTGCTAATGTATTGAAGTAGAAGCAGTATGCTCAAATATTGCAGTCCTACTGAACACAAAACAACACTCACATAATTCAACGCATACTTTCCTGGCATGACGCCAAACAGTAATGCAAAGGCAAAGCATGCAAGCACTACTTCGTTGCATGTGAGTGTTCAATTCATTGTTTCCAACTGCACAACCATTAGCCTGCGAGACGTTAACCTCTGCACGGATTGAAGAAGTCCTTGACTTTAAACTTCTAGAAAAGGGGAAGGGTGTTGAGTGCCACGACAGAGCTGTCGATATATTACCTTGCAGTTCTTGAGGTCAGTGAGAGATTTGCTGGCGTTTGCAATCAGGTAATCTCCCGTGAGGACGGAGATCTTGTTGCCGAACTGGAGGTCCCTCAGGGTGGTGGCATCCGGGAACTGGTCATTGGACAGGTTGAGGACGCCCGGTGGATCAGGTGGGCCGTGTGTATCATCTCGGTGATTTCTGCGAGTGACCGCTGCCGCTGGGTGATGCCCGCCACCCGCTCCTCTTCGAGGCAGTCTTGTCGGCAGCTCGGGTGCCCCGCTGCCTTGGACAGCAGCAGCACAATCAGGCCCCTCGTCTGGATGTTGGTGCGGCCATTGTAGATCAGCCGCCTGAGAGGACGAGCAGCGATACCAGCAATGGAATCGTGCATGAGAAAAGAAATTTTGTGTTTTTCTGTGTCCCACATCCTGCTCAAAAATTTTTTTTTTTTTTTTGGTTGAGGGAGGGTATGTGGGAAACACTGCTGGCTTTTACATTTCAAATCAAACCAAATAGTTTATTTCCCCATTTAGAGAAAAATGGGAGGGAGGCTAAAGAAAAAGCTGATAAATCAGCTTGACATGGGCCTCGGCCAGCCTACAGAGGCAGTGGCAGCGGCAATGGAAAATATACACTGAAGAGTTAGGAAGCAAAATATAGTTGGTGAAAATACAAAAGGGCGTGTCAGGAGCAATGGGTAGAAATATTAAACAACACTGAGAAACATACTATAACACTCGGTCTCCAAAAGAAACCAGGTGACTTGCAAGCATCAGTAAGAACGAGTAAATGGCCAACCAGCCTGGGCCAGTCAGCCTCCAAATGTGACCAGCTAAAACCATGCAGCTTGTTCTTATTGAAACTAGTAAGATCTCTAACTGGGTTCAAATGGAGCCACCTGTGAATGTTCACCTGGGTCAGTTAACCTTTTGGGCCCATGAAAGTTGGACTGGATTCTTGTAGTTATAATGATATTCATCAGGTCTTTATTCAGTATATAAAATATAAGTTGTGGGTTGACGAGTTGCAGAAGGCAACAATGGCAACAGCTCTTTAAAACAACCAGTGCTGGGAAGTACTTTGAGTACATTGTACTTAAAGTACTACTTCACATAGTTTTAGAAAACTTGTACTTTACTCAAAGTACATTCTCTAGGTGTGTACTTGTACTTATAAAGTATTTTTTTCTGGTATACTTTCCAAGGCAAGTGCAACTCAAGCCTTCAAAATTATGTTCCCCGAATTGGAAAACAAAAAAAAGGCATATTGTTACGGATAAATTTATAAATCATCCATAAATATCATATCGTTACCTTTCGAGACGTCATCTGGTAATTACTTTGAGTGAAGTAATGGTGGTTATAAAGACCGATACAAATAAGTGCCTTATAAGCTGATTGTGTTAAATTGTCTGTCAGCAAGAGTAAAACAACTACTCTGTGGCAACTTGACTGTTCTTCTAATATTTGACGCCATTTCCAAAAAGAACTGATGTGCTCCTATTGCCCCTAAAACAATGCATACTAATTTTTTTTAAAAAAAGAAGAAACACATTGTATAAGGCTAGTAACATGGCATCATTAAAGATTCTGTTAAAAAGTACTTAAAAAGTACATTAATTGTATTTACAGTACAGGGCAGTGGTTTTCAAATGGGGGTCCGTGGAACCTCTGGTGTCCCCAAAGGCCTTCTTGGGGTCCCGAAGCGCTCAACCGAGCAATAAAATATTATTTTTATATTGATGTGGATCGTCGTACATGTACACTGAGTGAGCTACAGGGTTGATAGTCTATGTTTCGGAGCTTCAAAGTTGTATTGCATGCATTTAGTTTTCTTTGTTTACCTTGTCATCGTAATCATCTATTATCCCCCTCCTCACCGGTGGATGAGGTTCCCCATCACTTCCGCTGATCCAGAAGGGGTCCCCAAAAATCAGTGGTTGAGAACTTTTACTTTACCTTACTACGTACTTCACGTACATGGCGCCCACTGTACTTATATACTTTACTTGAAGTACTTATAACGTCTCATTTACTTTGTACTTTACATACATTTTAGATGTACTATGCCCAACACTCCAAATAGCTTATAAATTTGACTTTCTGAGATTGCTGACACCAGCATGACTGGTTAGGATGAACTATTGTTGTATCTCTATGGGGGACTACTCGTATCTCTATAGAGAAACCGAAAATGAGCTCCATTTTCCCATTGAAAGTTTAAGAAAATCACTTATAACTTTTGAATAAGGTATCGGATCGGGCTGAAACTTTGGCATCTGGTTGCTCTGGTTGTTACCTCTACCGCTACCTTTGGGCGGAGAATGAGCGTTCGGCGATGCCTAGTTTATTTTTGCGGAAAAAAAAAAGTTTTTTTTTTGTGACATTTTGTACAACTGGGAGACAGGTCGCCTGATGAAACAGACTAAATTCTAAACTGCATAAACATACGCACTTTTTTTTTTTTTTTTTTTTGCGAGACATAAATCGGCGATTTTACTGAGTCTTTAATTCAGCATGCTTTATTGCCTCCGTGAGGAATTAAATGTCAATTATCTTCCTGTGTCTGAACTGGTAGCCAAAACGTGGTGTACCATGTAAAACCGTTTCATATCTACAACATCGCAGACACGTCTTTTGCAGAAGCTCGCGGAAGACGTTTCTGCGATGTTGCAGAGCTAACATCATCATTAACACCCCTTTCCCAATGCTAATGATGATGATAACTCGCGCACACACGTTTCGGTGGGAAATAGCAACGCGAAAAACAACCGCTAAAACTGACGCACAGGGAAACAGAAAAGGAAAAAGAAGACTTCGTCTACGTTGGAGCGCGCGACTCGATGCATCGCCTGCTTCCCGAAAAACAAGCTTATGCGCGCGTTCCCCTCGCCCGACGACAACCTCCTTTCTCAGCGGGTCCCAGCAGCTCAAAGGCACTGGGTCATACGGTCAAACCAGTTCATTCGCACCAGTTTGTGTGTTGTTTTTCATTCTTTGCTTAGTTGCGTTTGTTTATTTCTGATAGCGCGACGACCTCATAGCTGTTCACGTTTGCAAACCAACTCTCATCACAAGCACCGTGAAACACGCTCTATTCGCCGCTATTTTTTTACGATTTTCCGGTGGACACTAATCAACTTTAGTTGCTGCACCTCTGTAGATAAGCCCAGATTATCCTCCCAGAAACTATCCACGAGGCTTTCCCGCTAAAATTTAATTGTAAATCCTTTTCACAAAGGCTGCATGTGTGCACACTTGGTGAATACTCACTTGGCCGTCTTTAAGACGGGGTGATTCGTGCCGATCAGTTTACGGACGTGGAAGGCGATGTTGGACGTCTCGTCATTGAGGAGGCATCTGAGGCTGAAGTAGGACGTTGGGTAGCCGACAATCTTCTCCGCATTCGACACAGCGCGGTTCCAGTCGGTAGTTTTCGTCGATGCCCAAACGCTGGCCGACGCGTAGCAGCGTCGGCTGTAGTGCCACTGAACGAAGCTTGACGCGCCTCTCGGAGCGTGCCAGGCGCGTACGATCATTCTCTTCATTCCCGCACGACTCATATGACACTTTTGGAACAATAGATCACTTTTTTCGGGGAGAAGACGGGAGAAAACCAACTTCTGCACTCGGTATCAACGTGACCCATACTTGTCAGCTCGGTAAAACCGAAAATGATGGGTTGGTGTAGGCTTGAGCTCTTATCCCAACATTTTTACGTGTGTTCAGGTGGCGCTACGAGACGTACCAAAAATAAATACGCTGCCTCAGCTTTGGGTCGCTACGGCAAGATGGCGCCACACATCAACTTCCAAAACGCGACGTTGTAGGTCTCATTCATTTCGGAATATAAATTCGAGCCTAGGCGGGAACGCTCGAATAAAATAAGCAGTGACTATTTCAATGTCCACCGTCAAATGCAGGGTTTAGGTAAAGTACATCTAAAAGGTACTTCAAGTAAAGTAGTAAGTACACTGCGTGCACTGTACTTGAAGTACTATAAATATAATGTACTTCGAAAGTGAAGTACAAGTATTTTAATACAATCTTTCATGATGCCCTTTCAATCCCCTATACAGTGATTTTTTAACTGGTACGCATTGCCCAGGGGTAATCAGGGGTGCATGACCTATTTGCAAAAACAGCGGCGAATAGTTATTCTCAGGAAATGAGTCAAATTCAGAAGTCCCGCTTCTGAATTTGGCGCCGCTTGCACTGGATTGTTGCACCCAAGGGGGTTAAATGTACTAGGAGAGCGCATGACGTCAGCCCCGTAGCTTCCGCAAGCAATTCTCTCTAAAAAAAATGTCCTCTCTTAAAAAAAAAAAAAAACTGTGAGTGTGCAAGCGAGCTGGTGACAATTAATCATAATGTGACACCTGAGATTGGGGTGCGAAAAAATTAAGGAACTCTCAAGTCGAAGGTAAAGAAAAAGAGAAAGTCTCAAAACATTCTGGCGTTCTTTGTCGTCTTTTTCTTCGACTTGAAAGTTTAATTTTTCCGCGCCATAGTTTCAGGTGCTACATTATAATTAATTTCGCTCTCCTAATATTTTAAACCTACTCGCTTACGCTGACCGACCGACAAGAAGCGAGAGTTCAAAAAGCTACGGGAAAGCCGCCCCCGGAACAAACGGAGCAATGCGTCGTCTGCTCACGTTTCTGGTGAGAGTAGAATATCCCTCCCAGTATTTCTTCGGAGTTGACAAAGCATCATTTCGTGATACAAATTTAACAAAACTAAAATTCGGGAATGTACTTTGAAGTCGGGAATCGAAGTCGGAAATCCTCGAGTACCAGAAAAAAAAACAAAAAACTTCAAATGAAGTACAAGTATACATACTCAGAGAATGGACTTCAAGTAGTACAAGTCTCCTAAACCTACTTGGAGTAGTACTTTAAGTACAGTGTACTTAAAGTACTTCCCAACACTGGTCAAATGGTAGTATGGTAGGGTGGACGGTGTTGCGTTGACGGTCATTCAGCGAGTATGAGCTTGTGTGCTTGACAGTTGAACGATTCCTTTCGGACGCTGCTAGGCAGGGGTTTCCCAGGAATTGAATTTACGGGGTAAGGGTCACTTCCCCCCCCCCCCTTCCCCGCCAAGGGGTCTGTAGGAAAATCACTGCTGCTAGGGGACGCGACGGTTGGAGCTATACCCCAAAAAGGGTCGGAGACCGCCCGTCGAAATCCGTAAGGGGTCTGAGATCGCCCCGAGATTGGTCTGACTTTAAAGGGATACTACAACGAAATTTTGGCGCTCATTTTTCGGTCTATATGTCTTCAAAAAAGCAGTATCACATCGGACACACCAATATCTTGTTAAAAAAGTCACGAAAAGGAATTTTAGAACGAATTAAACGATTAGCGAAGAGCACCTGGTGGATGTCGCTAAAGGTACGTTTATACTCCAACGTAACGTCGACGGGCGCGGCGTAGCGCAGCGCACACAGATACTGATTGGTCGCAGATATCGAGTTCCTGCTCGCCGGCCAATGAAGGTGCGCGTTCTGCGCTACGCTGACGGTAACTGTCTCGCCTTCGGCCACGACGGGAGAAGAGGGGAAGGAGGACCTCCCCTCTTCCCGAGAATCCCTTTTGTGTGTCCTAGAAATCGCGGTTGTCCCCCTACATTCTACAAGATTATAGAAGATCAACCCGTCGCTCGAAATTCGTACAAAAGCAGCCGCTTCGGTGGCTGGAACGACTAGGCCATCCTCTCGACGTCAGCCTCGCCGTAGCTTTGCTTGTCCCGAGACGACCTATATCGCCACGATTGCGTTAAATGTCACATGCTCTCCGCTGGCTGCTCTCTGAGTGCTTGCCAGAGTGGGCCGTTTATAACGAAAAATGCAGCCATCAGGCTCAAAATACAAACGTGCGATTGTCATTTACGGATATTGTGGATCATATTCAACCTATTTTTGAACACGACGGGTATATTTCAAATTTCTTTGAAGTGTCCCTTTAAGCACTGTGTGCGAGCTCGTCTTCGAATGGTTCCAAATTTCTCGCCGGTCGTGGGTTCATCGTTTCGTTTAGATTTTCATTTTGTTCGTGTATGACGAGTCCGGGGTGGTCACTAAAAGATCGGGACGTTAAATAAAGTGCTGCGAATGCGAACATTGCCTCCTTGGCGTTTCTTCACCGGTGCACACGAACAACAAAGCTTCCCACCACGCAAAGGTATTTTTGTAGTCGAATGTCGTGCAATCGACTGCAATTTTTATGATCCGATTTTTCGAGAGATTCAGATACTTTTTTTTGTCTTTTACAAATAGCTTAAAATAAACTGCAACAAAGTAGTAAGCTGGGCCAGTTGGGCTAAAGGAAATTTATTAACACGCACACCACGAACCGAGGCTCTGTTTACACATTTAATATCCTCTGCTGTTTATACACCTGCTAATTGTATTGCAATAGTTAAGCTCAAACAATTTGCGCTCCCAGTGATATATTTTTTATGCCAAATGTGTTATTAAATGTCTTCGAAGTTGAAAAAACAAATCGACTGTAGCAGAACTTAATGCATCAAATGGAAATAAGAAACTAAATCTTTTTCGGGTTATTGTTTCCTGTCAACGCTTACTTCTATCAACATGGTGCTACACAAATTTTTAACATTATGTTCTTTTTCGACCGTTGTGAGTTGCAGGTTTTTTTGCCTTATGTAGCTGTCTTCACTAAGAAAAAAATCCGCGGCAACCCTTTCGCATTGACACAGCGATTTGGAAATGATTACGGTATCTTATATTTAAACTTCTGACGAGCAATTTTTCTTACAATATTTTGCCACCAAGGGAAGAGGCACAGCGGAGCATGCGCGTCAGAACTCCTGCAAGAACGACGGTCGCTTCCCGCAATGCTTGGATAGAAAATGGCGTACCATTTCGATTCATACGATTACCAAGCGACCTTCGCGCTTCCCCGTGCCCCGTTATTTGGCAGCACCGCGAGTTGCAGAGTGAATTTGACTCACAGTATGAAATGCGGGACATTTCGAAGATTTGGAAATTTCTTGCGAGACGCAGACACGAGCCCTCGATGCGGAACAGCCCCGCGAGTCGCGGGACGGGTGGTCACCCTAGCTTAGCCCGGTGTCTGAAGCGAACAATACTGGGCAGGCCAGGAAGCCGTGATCGGATAACATGCCAATACGACGGAAACTACGGCCCTGGTGGGCCAATAGGGATATGACTACTCATCCCCGGAGTGCGCTTCTACTGCGTAGAAGTATCAGATTTTTCGCTGCGTCATGCTCCAATGTGTGTGCGTGGTCGGCAAGTAAAGTGGGACTTATCGTTCACCCTTCGCCAAGTGACAGCGAGACAGGGTATAACCGTGAGCTCTCTCTCTGCTGGCGCCGCCTGGCTGTTGCAGGCTGGCTATTTGCGCGTTTTTCAAGCTCGCTTCGTTTCGCCGTCCAGCCCGCGCGACTCCCGCGATACGACGCCATGCTGAAAATTACGCAGGGAATGCACCAGTGGAATGCACAGAATACTTCCGATTCTCTGTGAAACTTTTTTTTTTTCAATTAAGGTATTTGCAGTTTTTTTTAGAAACCACACAAAAAAGGGGTATCTATTTATTTTTTAATTTTTTTAAATATCCAGTGTGAGCTCTCGATGACCCATGACTTTCATTATATTTGGTGTATATGTCTAAACCATAGAGAACGGCACGTGACCACGGAGAAGAGAGTGAGCGCAACTGAAGCCGGCGAGTTCTTGATCGGTCGGCGATTTTCGGGCAGAGAGAAAATGAATTTCAAGCCGCAAATTGTGTTCTGGGTAGTTTGGCTCTCATATGTCAGGAACAAATAAAAACATTGGCCAACATAAACACACTGTCAGTTTCCTTCAAAGAAACCCTGATGTCAGTGGGGGTGAAAAACGAATATGCAAGCCAGTTCTGGCGTCAAGAACTCAATTTTAATTTTAGAAAAAAAGTAGTGAAGGCGCAGAAACGTTATTTTGGACTGTGTTCATGGTGAAGGATTCGATGATTTCTCTACCGTATCTGCTCTAATGTCCCCCCCCCCTCAATTCTAGTTCCATCGAAAAATAGTGCGCAGCCATGATGCATTCGGGCCAGACTTGGAGTAATCGTTACAAGTAACGGATTACTTGTAATCCGTTACTTTTTAAAGTAATTTTGTAATTGCCACGTTACTTTTTGCGGAAGTGATTTGTAATGTAATTTCGTTACAGAATATTGGTAACGAATTACTTTAATTACTCGTTGCTTTTTTAAAATGAACATAATACAGTAACTGGAGCAATACGAGCAGAGCATTCAGCAGCATAAAGAGAGCAAGTTAAAAAAAAATAGAAAACATCAGGAAAGGGAGAATAACTGAAAAGAAAGCACGATATTTTGTATGACCGGTCACGTACAAATATACGGAAGACAAAAGATCAAGTAAGACAACGCCGATTAGGCTCTCGGTTGCCTTCCATTGTGTTTTTCTTCTTCTCCCGGGCAGGAGAAAGCTCTTCGTGTTTATGTGTTTTTGGCTTTTTACACCGTTTCACCTTTTCCAACTTCTTCGACGTCTCCCGCCACCTGCACAGACATCAAACGCGGGTCCGTACCCCCTTAATTCGCGGGGTCACAACTCGCGTAACAGACGATGTAGCCTCGCGCGAGGGGGTCGAATTCTCTTTGTCTGTGATGTGCGCTACTGCTCTTGAGGCACGGCCGAAAAACGCCCGGCTCGAGGTTAAGAGCATCGTCTTCGAGGGTACGGATGATACTTTTGGTTCACTTGTCTGGACATGGTGGTCGAGTACACTCCTCACATTAAAGTCAACTGTCAACATAAAAGGAGGGGGGCGGGGGGTTAGGCCATCTAAGGAGTGTTAACAGAGAGAGGGGGAGAGAGAACACGTAAAAGTGGTCTGATACTCTATTGTTTTGTGAGACCGATGGCCACCGCTTCTCTCGCTTTCTATGCCCTCCTTTCCCTTGGCCTCCACGAATACTGGTATAAAAGTGAGAACCGATGAACGATCGATAACCCGGAACCAGTGTTGCCAGGTCTACTGATTTATCAGTAGATCTACTGATTTCGTTCCGGGTCTACTGATTCGCTGAAAAAAACGAAAATCTACTGACTTTTTTTTTTTTTAGTAAACACATTGAATTTATTATTTGGCCCGTTCAGTTTTGAGGGTCGCCCATCAGAGGAAACTCCTATTCTTCCAGAATTAAAAACGAAGCACTGGCTAGATGGCCCAGAAGCCTGTTGACGGTGACATCCGGGCCAGAGCCAAATATGGGGAGAGTTTGGCCAGTCTATGATCTCGCCGCCGTAACGTCCCTCTCCCGAGTGAGTTAATCAGCCGAGGCGCAGAGCGAGAGGCGTGAGCGCGTGAGCGCTTGCGCCTGAACTCTCGGCTGCTCCGGAAGCTGAGCGGCGGGGGCCGCCATTTTTCATTCATTCGCCCGGCGGAAAGCATGGGATCGACATCCGAATTTCAGTTCTTTACTTTTATTTGGCAGGCTCTGGAGAAAAATGATATAATGTTATTCCTCGGTAGCCTAAAAAGCTAACGAATTAAGTTTCTCCACGTTTGAACGCAAACTTTGGGTCAGGCAAAAAAGACATAAGCCCGTAGCTGACGACGCGTAGCCTCAACAGTGGTCCGCGCCAACAGCGTTGCGTCAAAAACCTTCCAGAGCCCAGTAAGGAAAGATGGCAGCTTGCAGAGGACTTCCATTGGACCATGTACGCGCGCACTTGCCGGAACGTCTTGTTTTGGTTTCGTTTCAATAATAGCGACAGGTGGATGTCGCACTGTCGCACTCATCTGTTGATCCCAAAAGTGGCACTGGCTCAGCTGGATTTCAAAGAATAATCCTCGAAATCGCAACACTAGTCAATGCTGATAAAACCAAAAAAAGAAAACAAAAAACAACATTTACGGTGCCATTTCACTTTGTCCTCCATAAAACAGGAAAACTTTAGTTGGGTGGTCTTGTTGTTGTTTTTTTTTCATTTTTATTTGTGTATTTTACTATGGTATTTGTTACTCTTTGCTATTTCTTCGAAGTGTGGTTTAATGGAAATAGCAAAACATGCCAAAACACAGATTTCGTAGAATCTACTGATTTTTCTGCAAATTTTCTGACTTTTTAGGGATCAATCTGCTGACTTTTTTTTTTTCTCCACCTGGCAACACTGCCCGGAACCGTCACTTTTTCTCTGATTGGCCGAGTTTTCGGTCATTGAGTATCCGTCGTCTCCATGGCCACCTCTTAATGAAATGTTCAAAATTCAGGGAATTAAGGAGAACGGAAACCTAGAGTTTCAGTGCATACTTTGCTTGCCAAAGAAACACACATTGTCGTCAGCAAGAACAACAAACTCTAATCTACGGAAACACATCAAGGTAAGCTGGGACACCTGTATTCTGCATTGGCTGTACATTGTAACGTTAGCACCAAGTTTTTCTTTTCTTGTGAATAACAGGCGAAACACCCGAGTCAAAAGGGAGCTTTCGTAGATTGCTTCTTTAGCTCCGAATCTTGTAGCGGAGGTAGACGGTACCGCGCATGGGCACCGCTAGCTTTGTCTGCACAATACCAGGGATAATTTTTGGAGGCCGTAAGCTAGCGGGATGGCGGGTGTGGTTGCAGCTTTCGGTGCCTTGTCAGCTTATACAGGTGAAAGGTGCGCACCTACAGACTTTTTCTTATATACAATATTTAATTTTTACAACAACTACCTTAATACGGGCGTATGAGAAATGAAAAGTTGTGTTGCAGAACATTTTTGAAAAAAATATCAAAATTGTATATATTGTTTTCTGGATAAGTGTACAGAAAAAGTAACGTGAAAGTAATTTGTAACGTAACGAGCAAAGTAATTCGTTACTTTTCAGCGAAAGTAATTTGTAACGGTAATCCATTACATTTGAGGCTCGGTAATTTGTAATTGTAATCCATTACATTTTTCAAGTAACGAGCATAAATCTGGTTGGGGCACGACGTGAACCACCGGCTTCGAGAGCACCACTTAGAAGTGTCACGGTCTTCTGCGGAATCGTATCACCCCATCTTCACTTATGCCCGCACGTGTCATGGCCGCGCACCATCTTTCCATTAAACTAGAATTGTGGGGGGACACCAGAGCAGATACGGTAGAGAAATCATCGAATCATCGGTTGTCGATTATCCATTATTGAGCTCTATCGGCTATCCGGCTTGCCACGGCTATAGCTACTCGAAGGAAAATTAACAGACTAAAGTTTTTCCACAACCTTATCAACAGCCCAAATGGTCTGTCGTCAAGCGAAAGTATGTTACAGTCAACTCTAACCGACTAACTAGAAATAAACACGACAAAACAATGAACGAGTTTTCCTGTCACAGCGATGTTTATATGTATAGCTTTTTTCCACGCACTGTTACTGAATGGAACAAGCTTCCGTCACAGCTGGTAAACGAAGACTGCCCTGTTGCATTCTCAGAAGGCCTCCAGTCACTCGTCACTGATGACGCAAGTTCTTAGATTGGCTGAGATAAATTGTGTACTCCTGTATTTTACGGCTGATGTTTCTTGGTCTTTTTTTTTTGCGTATGCGGGGGTGGTTTTGCCTTTGCATGTGTACAGATCTACCCATGTTTACTTAGGGTATGTTTTGTTGTACATAAATCTGCTTTAATGTGATGTTTTTTTTCTTGCTTCCAGTTATCTTTTCATTGCTTTTGCCTTGGCCCCTTCACAGGCGGCCGGCAATTTCCACCAATAAAAAACAAATCACCATGAACACAGTCCAAAATAGCGTTTCTGCGCCTTCACTACTTTTTCCTAAAACTGAAATTAAATTCTTCACGCCACAACTGGCTTAGTTTCATGTTCATTTTCCACCCCATCTGACAAAGTTGTTTTTACGGCAAATCAATAATTCGTTCTTTCTTGTAGTTTTAGGCGTGTTTTTACTTTGCTCTCCCTCTTCCCACGTCACTTCCCCTTTTCTGCCGACGGGTCGGACTGCAAAGAGTGCCTTTGGAAGCGTTTATGTTGTTGCGAGACGAGAGATAGTACGTATTGTACATCGTGATGCACGCTTGAGTCCCCGTTTTCAGTCCTTATGCAGTAGTGACTAATGTATCACTCTTCTACAGAAACACATAGAACAATAAAAAGTGAAAGCCGTTTACAACTCCCTGTAACGCCGAATTAGAGCGCAGCTCTTGAGGAGGAGGAGGGGAGGGTACGGGGGGCCAAGTGACCTCGGGGGAAGGGGGGAAGGGGGTCACATGGCCTCAGGGGGGTCACTTGACGTCACTGATGACGTCATCAATGATGATGACGATGACGATGCGGATGCCGATGACGTCATCAGTGACGTCACTGATGACGTCATCGGCATCCGCATCGTCATCGTCATCATCACGTGACTCGGGGGTCACGTGACCACGGGGGTCACGTGACCTGGGGACCACGTGACCTGGGGGTCACGTGACCTGGGGGGGTCACGTGACCTGGGGGCCACGTGACCTGGGGGTCACGTGACCTCGGGCGGTTACGCCGACGGCGACGGCGACGCCGACGCCGCTCAAGCCGGAAACGGGCGCCTAAGAGCTGCGCTCTAAAAAAGGAACGCAGGCGAATGGGTTAATTAACTGTGTTTTGAAACGGTTTGCTTGTGCGCATATTTTTTATCTGTTTCCAGATTTAAGTTTTTTTATTATTATTATTGACATATGAGATGCCGTTTTAAAGCAGATTGCCTTAGTTACCGCTCTGTATAGATGTCTATACAACGAGGCAAGCTTTGACATAGTCCTGTGGACGTTCGGACTCTGAGCCAGCGTTGCTCGTGTTTCGAAATAGGTCCCTTCCTCGTACAAGGTCCAAAGAAACAGCTGCTGCCCATAAAAGAAAAATAATAATAACACCTAAACATTGCAAAAAGAAAGAAAAAAGAGTAAACAAAAAGAGTAAAAAAAACACCTTTCCCAGCATTTCTTGAGATAGATCGTCGGCAATGGCAAATCCATTTTCTAAACGCACTATTTCGCAAACACGTACTGCGAGTGCGTACGAGAGGGTTCTTCTGACTGGCCGGTCCTGGACCGTGAAAGAATGGCAACACAACGATCCAGCTGGGAAGTAGAATTGAAAATGAGCGTGGTTCCGTTTTGGTTTTGGTTTCCCGCTTCTTTCGTCCAGGAAGGGCACAAGTCACCGAAGCGGCACACTCCGTAAGGTGGCAGGCAGAGCAAAACAAACCCCATCGGTAACTCTGCTGGCGAACACAATTCACCTGCAACCGTGTTTCAAATGACTGCCGTCGGGAGGAAAAGAACCGATCTTACCTTTAGATCGCACTTCAGGGCCGATGTGTGTTTACTTTTTTTTTTTTTTCCAATCGCGATTGTTCAGAATTTACGAGCCAAAAAACGAGGTTTTCTTTCCGGCCACGTATAGTGGTGACGAGACGGATAACTGTACCCGACACGAAAATTGAGTTGCTACAGCTGTCAGAGCTCAACGGTAAACTATCGTGTTCCGAGGTCAGGTGTTCGAAATCGTTGTTTCTTGGGGCTATAGGTGTGCAAAAAGGGGAAGTCTGACGCGTGAGATTTCAGTTTTCGTGCGGTGGTGCCAGCACCAGCTGAATCGTTCGGAAAAACCGCGAAAACAACTGCCAGTTGGCCAACTTCCATCGACGCTCGCTGACATGCGTCGAACTCACCTCTTTTGAAGTGTTCACCGCCAGATGACTGAAGCGTGAACATTTTTGGCTCGCCTCGGTTGCTTTACGAACCTCATAACACTGACACTTCAGAAGTTGAATTTCTTTAAAAATTAAGAAATAAAGTTGCCTGTGCGTTTTAAAGGGTCGATGCAAAATGTTTATGCCTTCAGTAAATACCACTTAGAATTTTTCGTTGAAATTCGCAACCTATACGAAACACGCGTTAGTTGTTTTCTTTGCCTCTACGCAATAACAATTGCCAAAAAAACAAAAAACACGATATTACATGAGCTTCCTAGCACCTTACAAGTTGCAGCCAGAACAAGCGGCCACCTTGTTTGGAGCCGATTATATGCCACCTATGTTTTTCTTAACAACGGGCTGGGGTTGGCGATGTTTGCCATAGGCACGCGCTAAGTTCCACGCACTGTTAATTCAGGTTCGGCTCTTCCCGTCATCGGAGCGATGGGGCACCCACTAACTGTACGAACAATATCTCTAAGACGACTTGAATGCGAAAGCCCAAGCGCCGATGCATTAAAGACAGACACATGGTTTACTTTGTTTCACGTTCTCTTTTTTCACATTTTTTAAAATATTATTCGCCTTATAGTCCTACTTAATTCCCATTGATTACTATTACTTCTCTTTAATTACTCTTAATTCACTTTAATTCCTCTTAATTCACTTTGATTCCTCTTAGTTCGCTTTGTCATTCTTAATTTCACTGTCTCTAATTCGCGTGAGTGGGCACGTAAACGTTTTGGTACCTTTTGAGTCGCCGACGTGTTTTCGCTCAAGGACTTTGAAGGTCGATTGAACGATGAGACATATAAGGCTTTCGCCTTAAAACAATTTGTCGTTAGTTGTTTATACAGCAGGAGTTTAGTCTGCCAGAACATGGCGACATTGTTATCCACTGTAGATGAGCGACTTAGCCAGTGCGGTACAACCGCTACCACCACGCAGTAGTGATACACGACCGCACAACGCATACGGTACGATGCTCATCCAGATGGAAACGGGCAGGGTGGGGATTAAGCCCAGGATCATAGGGTTCTGCAGCGCGAGCTTTCCCTTCACGTGCTCTGAGCTGGTGTGCGTAGAGCCACTAAATAAGCTACGCTTCAGAATAACTACGCTTACCCATTTTGGGGCTTAAGATCATGGGTGCCAGTTATCTGAAGCTTTATCTGAAATCACAGGAAACGCTTTTCCGTCCTCCACAAATGTTTGGACAGTTCGCGACTGAGCAAAGCAATATTACATGAGCTTCCTAACACCGAATCTAATGCTGAGGAGGTCGCACTTTTGATTCATGACGATCCGCAGTTGCGTCTGCTCTGCACAAGCACCAAGATGGCGGCGCCCACAACAATATCGGTGAACAGGATGCCGATACTCTAAGCATAGCTCATTTAGGGGCTCTAGGTGTGCGCTAGCCTACTAGGCCACCGATCCCCTTCCGACTACCTGAATGTATGTCGAGGCATCAATGGACCTTTCTAAAAAGTATCGCGCGCCCTCAAGCGGCGCACGTGAGGCATTATGGGAGAAGGGGGGTCACTGCTTCGTCGTCTGCTGCTACCGCCGTCGCGTCTGCGAGAACCACGTTGCCTACGTTCGCGTTGGATCTCCGTGTATCACAGACGGCTATTTTCGCGGCGCCCTTTGCTACGCTGCGTTGCTCACATCAAATGAGACACCCTCAATCACAGCACGTCTGTCCACTGCCCTTTTTTGGATGGGCTTTCGTTCTGAATCGGCCACCGTTTTTTTTTTTTGGATGGACCATCACGCGTGGATCACGCGCCAAAAGAGATCACTCACGCATCCAACGTGTTATTATTATTTTTTTTTGCTACGGGAATTAGTTGAGTTAATAAATAAATACAATTTATTTTCATTCGCAAAAACAACAACAACAACAACAACAACGCAGGCTTGTTTTAACAACGTTTCAAGACCTAATTTATGCCACAGTTCACACAGAAAGAATAAAAACACTTCAAAGGACGTCCTTTTCAGTCTCTCGTCTTTTTCAGTGTTTTAAATTCTTTTTTTTTGTGTGTGTGAACTGTATATCCAACGCGCTCTGCTACGTGTGCCTAATTCATTCCACTTTGACAAACTTTTTTTCTTTTTTTTTTCCAACTGCACACTTTAATTAAATTTAGTTCCTGCTGATTTTTTTCTCGGCGCGAGGGAATATATGGCCCCGCATATATCCCATATCCCCAAAACGCGGCCGTGATGTGTAGTTATACAGCGTGCTGCTCTGAAAAAGGCATAAATCAAGAAGCGCGCACAATCGACCATTGTTCGCGACCAACCCTCAACGGCCATGTTCTGAGAACAAGCAGGCACGAAGCTCATGCGAGTGGATGAAGATTTAGGACTGCGAAGGTTACCGCATCGGCCACGGTCGGCATCCAGCGTAGCTCAGTGAGCGAAACCAGAGTTTCACGTGCCATGCGAGGAAAGTACAAAGGTACAAATGAAAACGCCAACGTACACAGGCACGTGGATCCACACGTGCTCGTGCCTTCTGGGGAGGTCTCGGCGTTAGGCCTGGACCTTCGCTTTCGCCCCAAGATGATAGCAGAATTCCCGGAAAAAAGCATAAGATCCGAGAGCAGAAGATGTAGTGGGTTGACGCATCGGAAGGATTTGTAACAAGTGCAGGAGGGTGGATTACGAGAGAAATTTAGATATCCATTCGAAGAACCGAAAGGCTCCATTTTTATGATCATAAAAAACTTTTTTTTAATATTAATTTTTTTTTTGGGGGGGGGGGGGTATTGCACAAAAACATAATGCCTTTGAAGGCAGGCATTTTGTTATCGCATAAATTACAGAGATGTGATTGGTATAAGTCATTTCGGAGCAACTTTTGGAGCCGCCAAAAATCCATTTTGGAACACTACAAACAATTTTTTTTTGTGCACAGTTACACATTTTATAACTTGCGAATCTACTGCCTTCATGCCATCCCCCTTCATTTTGCGAACGGTTTGATTCCTTCAAACATAAAACAAGAAGTTTGGTTGCGCGTAGAAGCACCAAGCAAAGCAAGAATACCCTGATTGATGAAGGACAGTAGGAACTGCATTTTCTTAGGCACGGAATCAAAGGTAAACCAAATAGTATATTCCACTGAAACAATGTTGGAATATGTTGCATAAACCTGTTATTCTTTATCCAAATAAAAACAGAGCTTTCGCCATTTTAGCTATGAACATTAATTAAATTTTTCTTCACGTACCACTTTTTTAAACAACTGAAATTGGCATTAAAAAAAATATACCTCCTTATTTAAGAAAAAAAAAAAAAGAAAGAGGGAGACAGAGAATAGATGATTTTCTTAGGCTTATAGTCCGGAGTTTCCAACTATTGATCCAGCTAAATTACTTTTAATTGCTCTATTGACTGTTCTATCGAACAGATGAAAGCTACATAAACGTGATAACTAAACGAAAGAGTTTATACCTGGTATTCCAAGGTAAACATAAACAAGTTATGGCGGAACTTCCTGTGGCCGAGGCAACTTTCGGTTGACCGGTTTCTTGTGTTTGTTTTTCTATGAGCAAGAATGAAAATGTATTTCGAAAACCGGACGTAAGATAGATCGGTGTGTGTTTCTGGACCATACGGCGCCAAGAAAAAGCACCGCATCTCGTTTTGTTTGGCTTCCGTGGCGAAAGTTACGTGGCCCAACTGTGCGTGGCCCTTCCTAACAGCCCAGTGTAAACTTGTGTACCTGCTCCCCCGACCCCCATATTTTCATTCACAACGCTTGGTAGTAGTAGTGTGTACCCGTGAGACATTTAACGAAGTTAGACCAATTAGACACCCAGGAATTAACCGAGGCATGCAACTATTTCGTGCTTTTCGTGCACGGGAGCGCGTGTGTGAGAACAGCATCGCTTCATCAACTGCGTAGCGTCGCCGATTGTGTTCGAGCTAGCCAAAGCGAAAGTACGCTACGGCTGTCGGGCGTATAGTTGAAGGAGGGTGCGAAGGATTGTGCCGCGCGCGCTCAATCATGTCCGGGAAAAAGCGAGCGGGGCATTTTCGTCGACGAGTAAAGATATCGTGATTGGGACAAAGTCGTCGCAGTGTGTACGATTGCGCCGCCCGTTCCCCGCAAAAATCAAGCGGCGTGTTTTCGACGACGAGTGGAGATATCGTGATTGTGACAACGTCGACTTACCGGGGTGATCCCGTGAATGACATTCACGTGGATACAGGTGTAGACGCGGATGTCAAAAGGCTATTGCAGATTGTACAACCCGTGGGTGATAAAGTAAGAAAACTAGTTTCCGTCCGACTTGTGACGATCACGCGACACTCATGGGGACATGTATCGCACTTCTTGGAACTGTTCTGTTTGGGCAGACACAAGCGCTCTTGTTTTTGACGACGTAGGTGAGTAAGAAAAAAAAAAGGTACCCATTCTGTTTCACGTCTTTCTTTAATCGTGTAACAAACATACGCCTTATTGCATGCTGAAAAAAAAAATCTTGCTCTCGAACTTCGAAAATTTAACGTGTCCGAAATTGAAGTGGAACAGAAGCCCAGGTTCGGTTCCATGCGAAAAGATCCCTCCCATTTTGAAGTTTTCCGCTAATACAAACTCTCAACATTTACGTTTTTTTGTTTTTTTTAGTTTGCCCGTGGGTTTTTGTGAGTTTGTTCATGACACTCACGAGTCACATAAACCGTCTGTTCACAAGCTCGCATGCGCACGAAAATTAACGTCAGCAAGTAATTCTGCTCTAAGATTCGAAATAAACGACCAAAACTATTATTTTAAGTATTAAATATTTTATGCTGTGCCAAGTTGTTATGAAAACCTGCATTCAGGCTAAAATAAAAACTTGTATTTGGGCGAATGTTAGGTAATCTTTCAATCAATCCTTATTTTCACAAGAACTCAAGTGTGAATCGTTCGATCAAGTATCTTCGCTGTCCGGAAGAGTCGAATGTGTGCATTGTTTCGATTTGCAAAATTAGTGAAGCAGACTCCTAGTGTTGAGCTGTTGAAATCGATGCTCGCGTGACGAGTGACTGTCGCGCTCGCCAGCCGCGGCTTGCTGCATCATTTTATTTCGCGGAGGTCTGCCATAGCAAAGTTGCCCAGTCAATTGCAAAGCAGTACAGCACTTCAAGAAGACAGTGGAAGACAAAAACGTAACGAAGAAACGATTCGATTGCGGAACACACGAAACATAGCGGTGACGTTGCCCTCTAAAAGCATGCAAACAAAACCCGAACCGGAAGTGTGCTCGGCTCCCTGCCATGGCGGCCGGAAATGGCCCGAATACCATGTATGTAAAAATAAACCTATAAAGCAGGCCTCAAACATCTTCTTACAATGCCCAAGTATCCTCGCTAAATTTCGAACGTAAAAAGCAAACACCGTCAGGATGAGTGTTTTCTCCTCAGCACGCGGGTGTGCTGCGGCGAAGCAAGACACGCAAACTCGCGATGCCTACTTTGCGGTTGTCGCTTCACTGCAGTGCACCAGTGCGCGATGAGAAGCGCACTCAACGAAGCCAACTTACTCCGCCAGGAGACAGCTAGCACCACGAGCATGAGAAAATGTTCCGAGACTTCCGAATACTGTCACGTGTTTTGAGTAGCAGAGATGATAAAATTGGTGTAGTTATACTGCATGTGACGTTATTTGAGGCGATCCTACCGCAACGATCTAGCCGTGTAGCGGGGCCTGATTTATTACGTTTTAGGAATGAATAAAGTGAATTTAAGTTTCGGCGAAATGTCTGGCGCAAGTTCATCCCATTTTGGCGAAATGTAGCAGGATGTAGCAGGGTCAGCACTTTGGCGCTGTTTGCCGTAAATGGCGCAGCAATCACATCACTGCAATCAGCATAGAAGAAATGTGTAAATAAACATCCCATGAATAGGTTACGAGGTTGACAAAAAGCAAACCCTTTCTGTATTTTATGCAGACAGTGTGTCGACGACTAAGAGATTTTATCATTTACGTTAGTACCGCGAATAGGCACTTTCAATCACAATAATAACATTGATGAGAGCGCTTCGATTAAAAAAATAACTAAAAAATAATGTCAATCGTTTGTTCGCGCTAACTCGTTCACTCCCCGCCTATACACAAAAAAGCA
Organism: Ixodes ricinus; assembly: GCA_037355805.1. Classification (NCBI taxonomy): domain Eukaryota; kingdom Metazoa; phylum Arthropoda; class Arachnida; order Ixodida; family Ixodidae; genus Ixodes; species Ixodes ricinus. The sequence continues at coordinate 60,455 of JAZHYW010023872.1, forward strand.
ATGTACAAAAAAAAAAAAAAGGTCAATCATGTTAGCACATTGAAAACAAAAGCAGTCATTCTAGGAGCGTCAATATTATGCTTCCAGGCTTGTATGCTTTCTAGCACTTGACTTACAGTGGAACAAAGTATGACGGAATGTATACAGTGTTTCGAAGAAAATGGTTTTATTCATTGAATGGTTGAAGAGACAATATTTATATACCTGGTCAATCGTTTATTTGTAGGGGCCAAATAATCTTCCATCGAAATATTAAAGTGTCGTTCGCAAGTTGATTTAAAAATTTGAACCTCGAGGTTTTTGCAGGGGGAGTCACACGTGAATTTGTTACATATGAGCATATTGCATGCTATCTGTTGGAAATAGTTTCTTGCTTAGTAATACCCGAGACCGTACGCAGAAACCAAGCGACGTTGGCGTTTTCAAGCGTATGAAGAGTTTTGTAGGCCAGTGATTTTGTATCGGAGATCAAAACTCTAAAAGCTTTTTAGAAAGGTAAGTCTATTCATTTCATTTCTATTTTAGTTTCACAGTCAATGTACGACTCACAACAGTGGTTAGAGCTAGTATATAGAGAGGCCAATGTATTTGTTTTCTCCGAGTTCTTCCAGTGGGTTGTGGCATATCTGAAGAAAAAAAATGCGAGTGGTTGTTTCCTGTGTCTTGTGGTCATAGACGCGGTTTTATCCGAGTTTAGTTCTATCTGCCTGACGTCGTTAACAATGACGTTTATGCTATATGAGAAACAGGATAGGTACCAGCGCCAATCACACCGGATAAAGCCTTTCCTCAACAGCAATGAATGCGCGCTAATCTCTACGTAGTGATAGCGATCTGAGGGGCGGTCTCTTATTAAATTTAAAATGTTACTTTTCCTCACTTTAGTTTCTAGTTTTGAATAATAGTCTAGTGTGGTAAACTCTGTAAAATGGTCTAGATTAGTCAATAAAGACTTAACTCGGGATTATAATGCCAATAGTGGTCGTTCCTATGAATCTGTTTTGATATATAGGAGCGAGAAGTGAAGCAGACAAAAATTATAAAAGAAAAGAAAAAGAAGATCAAACAATAAAAATAAAAAAAGACGGAGAGGAATTACGAAGAAACAAACCAGTGTTCCAAACTTTTCACATTCTTGAATAATTTGTTCTCTTTCTACCTTTCTCAGTGTTACTTTCAACCTCTTCCAATACCGGCTATCAAAGCTTAATGCAGGCGCAATGTGCCGCACCCCTTTTTACGACCATCCGTGCTTTGGCAAGCTCTGCCAACGCCCCATACACAGAGTCCTGTGTGGCTTCCTCCGTGCCCAACATTACCCTTTTCTGGGCACATTTTGAAGCGTGGCATAAACCTATGGTCAGGTTTCAATGCCTCTCGGAAAAATGGCTCATCGGAATCGTCAGCGGTTGCTCTAAACGAGCTCGCTTCTGTTGCCTCATCGAACGAGAGATCTTCTGCCCAGCGTTCTTCGGCTAAACTTTCAGCAGTCAGAGCCGCTTCGTTTGGGGTTTACAAAATACTTATCTATGATTCTAGAGTCTAGACGATGGCATTCAGCCTCGAAATGTGCCGTTGCCGCGACCTTTTCAACTTTTTCTTCCTGCCTCACAAATAACCTCGCTTCAACGTTCAGCTCCGCATCTCCTGCGCTCTCTCTCTCCATTCTTTTGATTTCATTTTCCATCCGCTCGCTCTCTTTCGCGTTTTCATAATCAACCCTGGTGTACTCGAGCTTCTTTTCGAGCCAATTCCGGAAATGACCACCTGTCCAGCCCTAGCAGTTCCCCAAGTCTCATCAGCTCTCAGAGCTCGATCCTCTCTCCGGAAAAAGAAGTCATCTTCAACAACACTAGAAAAATTAATTGATCTTAATCTACATTGAGGCGACCACTATTTTCTTTCTCGCTCGCTTAGAGTTACTTAACCAATAAATATTATAAATCAACAATTTGTCGACATTCCACAGATCACGTCCTGCCGCAGACGCCATTGTAATGAGAAGGTTCGAAACTCTAGTGAAGATGTAAATAATACCCAGAGACGAGACATAGGAAATCGACAATTTGAAATACAAAAAATAGAAAGAGACTAAATGCGAAAAAAATAAAAATAAACCAGAATCGGCATATTTACAAAGTCCGGATCAGTTCGAAGATTCGGACCTGTAGCAGTGTTGACGTCACCACGACGGCCGTGAGGTTTCGTCGTGGGGATGTGAGGATGGGAGCTGGATCATGGTGGAGCGTCGGGGTGCGGGCGTTCCTGCTTGCCTTCTGGTCTTGAACCGATCGAAGGTTTAGCATGGCGATGACTTTTCTATAAAAAAATCGGTCTTGCTCGAGTGTCGTGAGGCCGGTGTTGATTCTTGCCTACGACCTGGCAGCCCGGTCCTGGTTTGGGGCGTGGCCCAAGCGCCCAGCCCTGGGTCCTGGCTGCCGGTCGCAGGCTGTTCCGCAATGTCTCTCTCGCGCCCTTCTTCGCGTTATCTTCATCTTTCCTTCGACCCCTTCAGACAGTATCCACATCATCACAGCTATAATGTCACTCGAATGGACCCTGGTTACTCCGGCGGGTCATTGTCGCGCGACGATACAGAGAGCAAAAGAGAAACGTTGGAAGCGGGTAGGTTTTCGAACGACAAGGTATGAAACCTTTACCCTATACTCCGTTTTAATCTGAGACTATACTTCGTTTCAGCTTGGGTCCAGACGCAGCCGATGCTACAAGCGCGAGCTCCGGACTTCCAGCGTCCCTGCCAAGCACGCGCGCTCGTGCAGTACACGCACTGTTCAGGGCCACACGCTCGTGCTTGTAGCATCGGCTGCGTCTGGACCCAAGCTGAAACGAAGTATAGAAGCTCCGCTTTCAGCGCGAGCTTTCTGCCCTTGCTAACACAAGTGTGAACGCGCAGGCACGTGCAACTAAAGCACTGCGGAAGAAAGCAAGCTCACACTGAAGGCGGAGCCTCTATACTTCGTCTCACCTTAGTATGGACTATTGTTAGCCGCGCGTGCTAAAAGCGCGAGCTAGTCGCTTCCAATGAAGCCGCGGCGGCTGCACGGGCGCTCGTGCAGCAAGTGCTCTAGTCAAGGCAGTCAAGGCTGGCCGCTCGCGCTAGCACAGCCTTCGCGGTATAGTCCATGCTAGGGTGAGACGAAGCATAGTCTCAGCTTAAGGGCGAACGGAGTGGAATCGGACCGAGCAAATTTTGGAACACGACCATTATGTCCATTTGATTTCCAGCTGATGACGTACGTCACAGATTTGTAACGTCGCGGAACGCCGCGATCCGGGCAGTAACACAGCGGAGGAGGTGGATGTTGCGGCAGGTGCGATGTTCCGCTGTATCTTTCTGCAGCCGGGCCGGTCGACGGAAATTCCTGCAGCAATAGAGGGTTGGAGCGCCGCGAAGGCAGCGACGCCTACATCCACTCATCGCCTTCCCCAGCGTGTCTGCAACGAATCGTCAAAGTAGGCACAACGCGTGACATTGCACGGCGGTTCCTGTGTCATATGTCATTGCCATCACAGGGGCCACCCGCATGATACATGATCCGATACGACGACGCTAAACACACCGGTCGGAGAAGCGCTCGAAGTTCCGTCGCGCCAACCCGTATAAACGACGGTCTTCTCGTTGCGCGATCTCAAAACCAATTTCCCAAAGTTAAACATTGTATACGAACTCGGAAAAAGGGCGGATAAGATCGTTTTGGCGACGGGCGAGCAGGTGTCGATAAATCGGATGCAGTCGATGTTTGAACAAGCCGAAGATGAGCCTTCTTCTCGAGTTAAGCTCACTTTCGTCGATACTCCGCCGAATAGTTTACGATAGCATCATGTAGCCGGCAAAAGATAAATAAGTAAACGGAGCGACATCTAAACTGAGATGTGATCCTTGGAGCTTACCGTCTCTTAAAGGGCCCTTCTGGAATCTAATCCTGCGTGTATAAGGCACGGGCAGCCAGCTTCGGAGAAGTTTGTCCTTCCCAGAGAGCGAGCCAAGCCGCTCGGTTTCGAAGATGAAGGTGTACGTACGGCTTTAATCGGAAGTCGAAAACGGGGGATTAGAGAGGAACGGCGGCGATAAATTAATACGGCCATTTGAGAAGAGAAGCAGACGCGTCGTTTGAGCACGGGCAGTACCACGTAGAAGACGAGGCTTCAGCCTTTGCTTAGCCAAACGTCATTACTAGTGGAGTCACGCAGCTCCGCCTATAGTTTGCTTCTGGAAAGCGAACAGCGCGTCCTGCAGCGTCTAGAAACAAGCATCTAGCCCGCGGCGTCTCTCGGAGATCCACCAACGATGACGTCACGCGCAGGCCTTGTCTTCTAGGTGCTGTTGGCACGGCTTCTCAGCGTCTCCGAAACTTGGTCTTGAAGAGGACCTGCAGCGTCGTGGCTGGAAGGCGGCGGCAGATCGGGTATCTCAAGGCGGCTGTAAATCAGGCGATTAGCGCCCGTTTCGACGCAGGAAGGAAGGCCCCATGGAGAAGCTCACACGGTCCGAACGAAACGACACACTTCGGCGTGGCAATGGGAACGGTGGTACATACATGAAGCCATGTCGTCGGGCGAACGCTGCGTTCTTCGAGTTCGGTTCCGCCGAGTACGGTCCATTTACACGGAAATATTGACTTTCTCTACGTGCAGAAGCTGAGGGAGAGGAGGAGGCGATATGGGGACCTCGGAACGCCAAGCTCTGATTGGAAGGATTAGTGGGTGGACCGAAAGCTATCTGCTTTTGTCTCCACTGCACTCGTCGAACGAGCTAGAACGCGGAACGCCGGCGCCCAGCGTTTGGCGCTGGCGTTCCGCGTCTGCAGGTGCCTCCGCCTTGCTCCTCCTCTTCTTATGCCGTCCTTCCTGCCACACGGCAACGCGCACAGGCACCATATTTGCGCAGGATGCATCCACCAGTAAATTTCGAGGTTTCTCCATGCTTTGGTCGCCCCTTCTGATAAATCTAATCTAGGCCCTCTAGCACTTTCCAGCGACGTACTGGACGCCTGGCGGATATCCAGCGAACTACTCGGAGGAGCCATCCCGAGAGGCATTTCAACGCAGCGGGCTGGTCGTCTGCTTTCCCTACACTGACAGCGCAGTGGAAGCTACGTGCTCGTTGCGTGGATCAGTAATGTGTTGTATCTTTCACCACGTGATCAGGCTCTCGCCTACGCGCGTAGACAGCTGGGTCACGTGACGAGAGAAAGGCGGTGGAGTGGTCCGGCGAGCGTCTAGCTCTCTATGCACTCTCAGCTTAGGGTATACACTCAAATCGAACGTCCTAGAAATGCGTGGAATGCGCTATTTGAGGAGCGATCGTGTAAATTTGTTGAGCAGAAATTAAACGGTAGTTTCGGTGAATGAAAAACATGCTGTTTATTATTGACGTCTCGTTACCTGACGACAACACGTCGTTATCACCCATGCTATTAGATCAGTTCAGTTACGAAACTGCTCATAGACGCTGCTTGCACGAGCAGTACTCCCTCTCACTCACCACGACTCGCATCCCGTCGTTCGACGCGCCGGACGGCTGCTTTGGTAACTACAGTGTGTTCTATGCCATGGATACGTACGTTTCGGAGCACTGCATTTAGATGGCGTTCCAGGTCTGCCCTATGGAACACACAGTTATAAAACGAAAATCTAGATGGCGCCTCAAACGAAGGGGGAGGGACTGAAGCGAGTGAAGGGGGTACCCCCCCTCCGCGGGAGTTCCACAACTGAGGTAGTCTGTACTCGTTTTCAACTCAAGAACCGTAGTAAAAAAGGTCCGGCTCTTTGCGGAGCATTACTAGATTCTCCCTCTATGTAGAGAACTAAGATATATGTAGGTGCTTTGTAGATTAAATATATGCTATCTTATCAAGACGTAGACGTTCCAAACGCAAAAAGCATCGCTTCTTCCTCCCACAACCAAATCCCGTGAGGACTACTTCGCGCGGCGTATGAAAAATGCCCAAAACTTGCTTTTTTTATTGAGGTGAAAACAAATATAGTAACGTTGTGGCCACTGACCTGACGGCACGGTGTTACATGATGCTATGAACGCCAGCTGAGGTCGGGTCACGTGACGTTAATTTTCCCGTTAAATTTAGCGGGAAATGTACGCATGGACGGACGGACCGACGAATTTCGGGGTGTAGGGGTTCCGATGAAAAGCACTCGATGTTTTAAAATAAGTTGATCCCCCTTTCCTTCTACTTATCCCTCTCCCCAAACACTACTCGAGCTGGCATCCCAAAACCGAAAACAAAACAAAACAAAACAAAATAAAATATAAAAAATCCTTGACAGATTGGCATTCGGCGTCCGGGAGATATGATGCTTTAAAAAAATTGGTTTGGTATCTCATGATCAAAACAGTAACGACTGAAACATCTAGCTGACATGCTAGGTATCCTCCCACGGACGCGTTACGCATGCTTCGGTATTGCATAGGCGTATGAAAGAAACCGGCACAAAATGAGGGTTGCAGTCCCAGTTGACAACTATCGAGAATTATTGAGCACGGGCCTCACATAACAGACACCGCTACTGCCCAGTCCATTAACCCACGCGTCCAAAATATTTTTTTTAATTTTGTTTTGTGGTGGATTATTTTATATTTTTCCGTATTTTCTTTGTGGGTCGCTCGTTAAAGAGCGTTTCCTCGTTGCATACCAGCGTGGTATAATAAAGTCTTCTTTCTTGACAAGTAACTCGCGGAAAGTGATGTCTATATTTCTTGCTCGGCCACGAACTAGTCAAGCTCTTCCCATAAGAAATTGAAAAAAAAAATAATGCTGAGAAAGAAACCACGCCAAAGCCTGCGGCGGTTAGTAAGACCAGTGCTTTCGTTTCCGTGCCTGACTTTGCTCGTAAAATGTTTCTGTTTGTTGACGCCAGTCCTAGGAAAACCCGGAATAGTGTTCTAGGCTGAACAGAGCTTCGTCTCATTGAACATTACTGCTGGAGGAGGGTTTTCTCGTAGGCGCAATAATAATAATAATATAATAAATTTAAAAAAAATACAATACAAACAAAATGAAATCGCAATGAAAAAGAAAGATAACAAAAAAAAACGGTTAAATATAAAAATCATGGCCGTTCGAACTGCAGAAACTCGGATCTTACGTAACATAAATCTTGGCTGGGTGAACGCAGCTGTTGTTCTGAAATGAACTCGCACGTATGGTGTATGTGGGATGTATGTTGGGATGGATAGTGCGCTGTGGTACTTCATATTTCCTCGCCTCACAACGCCGTCCTTTTCATCCATAGGTATTCAATATATAGGATGAATGATTTTAATACGAGAATATATTTTCTTTTAAATACTAGAGGGTGAGAGTTTGAGGAGTTCTGTCTTCACCGTGTATTTATCAGGCTCGGCGGACATCAGATGAATAATCGTTACGGTAAGTTAAATAATTAACTAAACTATCTTAATTAACTTGTTCATAATTGGTTTTAGGGGTCTTGTTGGAGTTTCAGTATTGACGGTGTCTTGTTGGTGGCGGAAAAAGCCTTTTTTATTCGACAAGGTTCCTCTTATCCAGTGGCGTGTCAACCAACAAAGAATACCGACATAGGCGCGGTCACGTTATCAGAGTGGATAGCGGCGACGGCGGCATGACACTAGCATCTTCCCTTTTCGCACAACAACGTACGTTCTAACAGTCAGCTAAGCTACGCAAACAATGAATCCTTAATTCCGAGCCTTTTCGGAGTTTTAATTAGGCGACCGAAGCGAGACTGCCGTTGTTCCGGAGGCGGCGTCGCGTTGGCTGGAACCGGCCACACCCATTATGTCACGTGTGCCACGGGGTGGTCTACCAGATTCCGCTCTCGTGCGGCAGAGTCTACATAGGACAGACGGGGAGGTGCATAAATGTTAAGGCGAGGGAACATTCCCTTTCCCTTCGTTCCTCCCCCTCCGGCCACCTCGCAATTCATTGTAGCCGGTGCGGCTGTGAGGCCACGCACTTCCATGACATCACAATTCTATTGCCCGCCATAGAAACAAAACCGTGAGGGGAGAATTGATGAGGCATTTTTTTATATCAGTGAAAGGAGAGGAAGAGTGTGTCAGTGCCCCGATCCTTAGCACTGAGGGGTGACGAAGTTAAATTCATCTTGAACTGTGGCAAGTTCGTTTGATAGCAGATAAGCGTGTGAGTGGATCGATTGTGACGGGCCGTTTATGTGTTTTCTTCCTGTTTATTTCGTGTCCTGTGCACTCAATAAACTTTCAGCTGCTAGTCAGCGCCGTGTCTGTCGTTACCTCTTCTCAGTCCTCCTCGTCTATTTTTTGCGCTGTTTCCTTTTTAAAAGAGTTTACTCTTGCGTAACTTTTTATTACGAATTAAAACGTTTACTGTTTCGACATTACTGGTATGATAAGCGCCATATCAAGGAACTTATAATACCCACGCAAAATCTTAATCTTATGTTGCTGTTTTTTTAGGGTTCCATGAATACTTACGAAAAAGAAAATAAAAAAGAACGGGAAGAAAAAACACGAAAATGCGATAATTTATAACTTGACGCCTTAAAACACGAAAAAAAGAATGTAAGTGTAATGTTTGTTGAAGTTTCCGGGAATGAGATGTACCGAAGAGCGTAACTACGTTACACGTTACTCGAAATAAGTAACGTAAGTACGCTTTGCGTTACTGTCTTGAAATCGTAACGTACGTTACCACGTTACTGAAAAAAGTAACGCGTTTGCGCCAACACTGTTACCCGCTCGCAGGAGCGTTGTTTGGATGTCCTGTTCGAATTCTGCAGACGTCAAGCCTCTCCCAGGACCCCAGTACAGTGTGCTGGCTAAAGCAAGGAATTCATCCGGCGCTTCAAAGGCGTCTGGAGCGACCTCCCCGCCTCTTACATATAAACCACATCTTTTATCAGGCGAGTGGGGGAGGTTTAGCAGATCGTTTTCACATGATGGTGATGTGTGTATTTTGAAGAGGCCATGACGCCACCCCGAAACACCCATCATCTTTCGAGCACTTGCGCTGCCATCAGTTCCAGGACAGACCGCAGTTCTTTGAAGAATTCAAGAGCTGGCATACCGCACATTAATATACGGGTGAGATGCAAAAGTTGACATTAAAGACAGGATTCTCGGCGAGACCGAGAGACTCAAAAAGTCGAGGTCTCCACAATTAGATTTCGGTGTTTTCTTTTTCACCTCGGCGTAAACGTCAGGGATTAAGAACACTTACGATGTGAGGAAAGAAGTTCTCTCGAACAAAGCCTCAGCACCCGACACTTACATGCTGTAGCCACCGAGTCGCTCAACTTACCAATAACTCATACACGAACCCATACAGAGGCATGCAGCTATCGAACTTCTTCGGGAGACTGGTCTTTGGCGCCACCTTTGAATCCCCTCCTAGACTACGCGTCACTTGTGCTTGTTGTAGCTTGAGCGGAGCTGTGCTGTTTTGTAAATGCTCTAGGCGTCTGTGCTTTCTTTTTCTGACTTCCTTTCCGCGCCTTTGCTCGTTTATCGACTCAGTGTACTTCGCTACCCCACCGTGTTCCCGGCGTACCTGTGAAGACACACACCAACACCACCATGTGTAAGCCAAGGTCGTACTGCTCTTACATCATACAAACGACAGTCTGCAGAGCACTAGTCACCGCGACATCCGTGGTTCGAATGCCGCCGCGTGCCAAGTTTCTCCTTGAACTCATTGCCACGCGGCATTCGAAGCATAAACCTCGCGGTGACTCGCGCTCGAATATGTTTGCAGACTGTCTTTTGTACGGTGTATAAGCAACGTGACCCCGGCGGATCGCGTTCGCGGCTGTGCCTTGGTGAGTTCCCCAAAACTATATAGCAATCAGATAAAAATGGACCATATTCTGTCCTCAACGGTGGTCCCCAGATACCTAAATAGAAACGCATCTGTTCTTCCTGAGTATCACTTCCATCCGTTCAATAGTTAGCGCAGAAAGTGCGGTGATGCGTGTCCGCTCGCCCCAGAACCCGGAGAAGAGATCAGGCGAGATACGCAAGTGCCCGTACCGCGAGGTCGTACGTTAAACCCTCGCGGTTATTAGTTCAAACCCCTCAAGAAACAAACGAGTCAGCGAACTCTCTCCAAGAAATAGCGGAACGTTCGATCCTGCACGTATACTGCCCCCCCAGAGCGCAGAATTCCAATGAGCTATATCAAAAAGAAAAAAGACAAGCGTTCACTTCAAGCCTCGTGTAATGTAGCAAGAGCCGCTAATAGCTACGGGCAATCTTCAAACTCTCGCTTGGCAAGAAAAAAAAAGGCAATAAAGTTGCGTTGCCATCGATCTTATAACCAACACGGCAGAGAGATATCGCAGATGTTTGTTTGTCTTTTCCTAACCGAAGACCTCTGACTTCCCCTTTTGCCAAAACTAACCAAACGCAAACAAAATAAACAGTACTTTTTTCTTTTCTTTTTTTACTGTCAGCGCGCGAGAAGCAAAAACACTCGGGTTGAAAGAACCTAGTCTAAACACAACCGGGTTCGATTTGCTCGTATAGTTAGTTATACATAGTCAAGGAATCCAACACAGAGGGGACGCTCTCGGTTGTATCGATAGCCTTTCTTGTCTTTTATTTTTTTTTCTTTCTAATTTTACGACTTTCCAAGAGAGGCGACCGGAGTGACTGAGGCCTTCTCTCGTTGGCCCTCCCTGATACTCTGTATCGCTAGGTCTGAGCATTCGTCAACAATCCCCGCCGCCGCCGCCCGTTCTCGCTGCAGCTTGCCGGCTCCGAAACTGCCGAGTTGGAACGAGCGAAAGAAAAGGGGCACTCCTCGATGACGGAATCACGGCGGAGCATCGACCTTCCACGAGGTCCAACAGGTGAAAGACGCCTTTCCGCTTCCCAGCCGTCAAAGAGTGTAAACACACAGACGCTGTTTACAAACAAGCCCGCGTTTTTGCCCGCCCACACCGGGTGTGCGCTTGCGCAGAAACTAGCTTCGAGTGATATGAACCGTCTGCGCATGCGCAGTGCCCACAGCAGCACCACCGCAGTGGCGTGACGTCAGAGGGTTGAGATGGTGCATATATGTATATTCGCCTGTTTCCGTGGAGCAAAACACTTTCGAGAGGCGCTTGGTGGGCACCTAGAGTGGAAAATGCTTCCGAATTGTGGTAACGGAGCATCGGTAGCAGAATGGCGTCCACCCCTTTTGACACTGTGTTACCATATTCCCCGAGGGAGGGCGAATGACTGGTGTTTGTTTTGCACCGCAGTTGAGTATACACCATGTGGTGTGCACTCAGGGACCCCTGAGAATAGCCGACGCTGATGGGACCAATCAATTGTAGTAATGTAGACAGTTGGGCGAGTTGGTATAGATTGAACATAGTTACAGTTGCGCACAAAAGGACAGGGACAGAGAAGAGGAACACGTAGACGACAGACAAGCGCTTGTCTGTCGTCTACGTGTTCCTCTTCTCTGTCCCTGTCCTTTTGTGCGCAACTGCAACTATGGGACCAATCAAGCAACGTCAAAAGCGCAGGTCACTGGGCCTTTCTTGTTTACACTCTAAAAAAGATCCATTGGTGGATTCTTAGGGAATGCGTTCGCATGACCCTTGGAAACGCCACACACGTCCCTCCTTGGGAAACGCTAACGCTGACCCCTTCATTTTTCTCTTTTTTCTTTCTCTTTTGCTTTCTCGATTTTTTGCTGCCTCTTTTTAGCCTCGTTATGGGGTCAGTGTTAGCGTTTCCCGAAGGGTGACATATGTGGCGTTTCCCAAAGGTCATGATAACGTATTTTCTAGGAATGCACCAATGGATCTTACTGTAATTTTTTCACCTCTTTTCTGTACTCTGCCTGTCAGAGTAGGTCGATGCCCTTGGATATAATCATCCATATCGCTCGTTAAAAAAACGTATTTATACCGTTTGTAAAAGCAACCGCATCCATATCCCTCGTGGGGGGGAACCGCATCCATCGTTTTAACTACACACTATCATCACAGCCCACGCACCACTGCTACGAGAACCCAGAGCGAAGAACCACCGGCGACGGCAGAGCGGCAACTGAACACGCCTGCATAACACCGCGCCGCGGCACAACACCTCCTAGATAACAAAGCCGTAGTGCTGAATGAGATGGCGTCATCAGAGAAGGCCAACATTGGGCACAGATTGGTCACGACGATTGCGTAAACGTTCGGCTCAAGCTTGATTCGAAGCCGAGCGCTGACGCAGCATTCGTTTTCAATCTGTGTCCAGCGATGGCCTCCTCTGATGACGCCATCTCATTCAGCACTACAGCCTTGCTATCTAGGAGGCGTTGCGCGACGCCTCCTCTTCGCTGGCTCCGCGCCAGCTGTGCGCGTGACTTTGCCGAAAACGAGAGGGCTCGTTTCGACGAAAACCCGGCGGTGTCTGTCAGTTTGTCAGAGCCGGGGAGTGAAAGAGAGGTTGACGCCTGCTCACGTCAGCGCTTCACACCAATGAGAGCGTCGCACGCGTCACCCTCTCCCCTTCCTTCTCCCTCTCTCCCCGGCACTCAAAAACGAAAGACACCACCGGTTTTTCGTCAAAACAAACGTTCTAATGCTAACGCAATAAAAAAATATATATAGCCGTAAAAGAACTTTTAAGCCGGGGTCACACTGCTCGAATGCGTCGTGCAAAATATATATGTTTGCAAACACGAGTCACCGCAACATCCGTGGTTCGAATGCCGGGTGCCCACGTTTTCCCTTGAACTTAAGCCATTACGGCATTCGAAGCAAGGATCTGTTTGCAGACTGTCTTTTGTATGATGTATAAGCGGTGTGACCCCGGCTTGTCCATATTTTGCACCCTAAAAAGCTTTTTAAGCTCCCACTAAAACAGTTCTTCGTGAAAAAACCTATGCGCCTATAAACTAAGGGAGAGGAGGAGACGAGAGCGCGGAGGAGACGTTAGAACGCCGAGCTCTGATTGGAACGATTAGGGGGTAGACCGAAAGCTAGCTGCCTCTGTCTCCACTGCACTCGTCGAACGCGTTAGAACGCGGAAAGTCGGCACCCGGCGTTTGGCTTTCGCGTTCTAACGCGTGCCACAAGTGCAGTGGAGCCAAAGGCAGCTAGCTTTCGGCCTACCCCTAATCGTTCCAATCAGAGCTCGGCGTTCTGAAGTCCCCTCTCGTCTCCTCCTCTCCTCACTTTCTCGGCGCATAAAGTTTTGAGACTTTCTGTCGTGTCGTCGTCGTCCCTGCAGTCTCGGGGTCGTTCTATGTCGAATCTTCGCTAGCTTATCTGCGCCTTGACTTTCAGTCTCAACATCGCTTCCGTTAAAAAGCGTTCCGCGTTAAGAAACAGATGTCGCGACTGGCACGTGTGCGAAAAGGCAGCCTCTACCGAAGTAGACCAACACCGTGGACTCGGTTGTATCGTTCAAAACGGATGCGTCGAAATGGCCAAGGGAGACACGGGCGGCGTCTTCTTCCTGCCCGTCTTCCGAGTCATCGGGAGGGGGCCCAGGTGCGAAGGGGCGTTTTGGGCGGTTCTATAAATCGGGGTTCCCTCCCCGTGCCCGGACCGCCATCGCTCACCGGACAACTCTCCGATCTCGGACCCGCGAGGGCCATAAAGTGTGCGAGCTTTACAGCACGCCGCGGTTGATCCTAACGAAGCGTCTCGGGGCCAGGTCGGTCCTCCGCGGTGGGGCCAACAAATAATCCCAGCCCTCGGGGACGGGGAGGTGCGGGTAGCCGTAATCTGGACGGACCCTCTCCTGCGGACTACCTCGCGAGACTCGGGAGACAGACAGGCCCCCTCCAGTGATACTTCAACCTGGTTTATGCGATCTGCTGCCCGTTCCGATTTTCAGCTACCGTGTCGGCCTAGTCCAGCTTAATTTTGGACACGCGTCAGACAGCTCTTTTTTTATTTATTTATTCCGCTTAATGTGCCCACATGCAGCTTATGGCCTTAATAGTGTGCACATATTATAATCAATTAAAGAATCAGATACAAGCAAGCAAGCAAAACAAGCAGGACGTAATTTTGGAAAAATAAAAGTTGCCCTTTTAGCTTCACTTTTTTTGTAGGTCTAAAGCTTGCAAGGGAATGTCTGAATTGAAGCTCGTCGCTCGGAAGGCATCTCGAACTATCCTACGTCAGTGCCTAAGGCAATGCAGCGAAAGCTACGCCATGGTTTTTACCAAACAGGCGTTTGACACTAAATGTCGCGGTCCCCGCGGCGCGTGGACGATAGCGAGAGAGTCCATTGATTCGAAAGCAGGCACATTGTTCCGTCTCAAAACCACATATGCGTTTGATCACTAATCTTATTAACCTATGACGGTTTGTGTTTATTAAGCTACCATTAAGTGCAAGCAAAAAGGTTGCCGCGAACGAGTGGACGGGCGAAGCGCAGTAATTACTCAAATTAAAGTCAAATGCCGCAGCACTGATGAGAATGTATGGGGAGAAGGGAAAACAACCGTGCTTGTATACGGTCATGGCCTGCTCGGCTGCAGGCCATGACCTGCAGCCGAACTCGATGTACTCTGTTGCTAAACAAGGACGGCGGCGGCAAAGGAACTCGGCTGAAAATACGAATAAAACAAAAATCTCATTAACGAGCGTAGGTGTAAAGCCGTTCTTGCAAACCAGGTTTATATCGCGCAAATCCAAACTCTAAAAGAAAGAAAAAGAAATCGGCGCCTCATTGGTGCTAGACGAAGTGCAACCTTTATCGAAACCATTTCGAATTTTGTTTCGCGTTGACCTTCGGCGGTCTTCCGAGCGCAATCGAGCGTCGCAGGCGAGACGAAGACCCCGTTTTGAACGTGGGGGCATGCGCGGGAGATATTCTCATTACAGTCCCGTTCCTCCTGCGAAAAAAGAAAGAAAAAAAAAGTTGGAAATGATGAGCGAGGCGGTGCGTACGTTACCGGCGTCAATTATCGGCCGAGGGGCGTGCGATTAGGGCACCGCGTCCGTTCGATGGCTACCACGCCCAGGCCGTCTCTTGCCCTCCTTACCTCCCTCTCCTTGCTTCTTCTTATGACGCTTAAAAAGCGGAGTCAGTATACACTCCCTCCCTGTTCACAAACATCGGCATCTGAGCAAGACCCGTTTCCAGAGCAATACGCCGCCTAAAATACAAGGCCTGTGCCGTTGCCCCATACACGTCATCACTATGGCGGATCCACACAGTGACGCTTGGGGCAGGTCGGGTATCCATTAACGATGACGTCATGATCAGGCCTCGTCGTCTAGGTAGTATTGGCTATAATTAGGGTTTCGTGTTTTCGAACAAATCTGAAAAAAAAAGAAGAAAACACTTGCCGGTAAAATTTCCGTTAATTCGCATGTATCCGAAAAGCTCAAAATTTCGAATCACGACGGCCAAATAAAAATCAAGAAGACAATGTTTTACAAATAAATTTCATGAGACCATCGCGTCAGTTTCCTTCGAAATCTCGGACTACTGACGAATAGGATTTACCCTTTAGCTCGCCAAGGTTTGTTCGAGACAATAGGCCGTGATATTTCTTGGGTCACGACAAAAGTCAATATTTATATGTTTCCAGTTTGAGCCATAACACCTGTTCTTCTTATTAATTTTTTTATAACAGTGATAGCTATGTTTTTTTAGGCCGGGGATCACACTGCTGATAGATCATGCAAACGACAGTGTGTAAACACGAGTCAACGCAAAATCCGTGGTTGAAATGCAGCGTGCCAAGTTGCACTCCTTGCCATGCGGCATTCGAAGCACTGATCTCGCGCTGACTCGCGTTCGAATCTGTACGTAAACTGACCCAGGCTTCAGATTTCAATGGAGGGGAATACCAGCTAAAGCCCCCATGCTTCCCAGTGACTACGTCCAAGTTATTTCAAAGTATCGACTGCTATTCAGGCAACACTTTTAACATTTGTCGTGAGATAGTTACTATGGCTAGTGGCAAGGGCGCCGATGCTATACTCAGCTACCTGAATATCATTCGATACAGACGAATTCTGGTAAATTTAGGGTACGTTCGTGTCCGGACTTCATTATATTTTGTTTCTAGAGTTTGAAAAACAAAAATTGGAAACAGAGTAAAATTAGACACTAAATATCGAAGAATTGGGAATCTAAGCAAAATAAACTCGGATAAACTCCGAATTTCTAGCGAAAAATAAGCTCCTAAAAACACCCTCCGAATTTTACGAGAAATAAATTCCGATAACTCGGAATCTCAGCTATAATATAGAGCCAAAGATGGCTAGAGCCACCACCTTGTCACGTCGCACAAATGAGCCGGTATCCAGCCGTCATGTGAGGTGTGCCTGACTCTCGATTCGTGTTCCATTAACTGCATGTGCTCCAACTGGAATGTACTGAACTTCCTAAACTTTGTTACCCTACATTTTGTCGGAGCGCATGGCTTGGTGTGGACTAGACTCTAAGAAATCTGGAGCGTTTACTTTCCTGCAAAGCACGTTGGGAATCGCTACTCCAAGCAATGGCTCAGCGCATGGCGAGGCGGAAAATATGTTGAAAACCATGTAGAAAGTGAGCGGCAGACTGGAAGTCACTGCAGCCATGCAGCGTTAATACAGTGAGGCATCTTAGAAGCAGTCATATTATAACTTGGTTACTTTTTGCGAGCAACTATAACTGTAACCATGCAGACTACATTTGAAACTTAATAACTTTTAGGCGGAGGTGGCTGTTGTGAATCACTTACTTCCTTCACAGCTCTGGTATAATCATCTTTATTTGTACTTCTTGAGTTACGGGTGGGGCGGCAAAAGGTGAACAAGCTTTACCTGAACAGGCCCCACCACCCTTGTACATTGCTGAGCAGTGCAAGGCGAACATACACACACACACACAAAAAAAAAAAGAAGTAACACAAATATTTTAGAGACCACATTCCTGTACACATGATAGCCGTATTTAGGGAAACATAACGTAATAATACAAATAATAGTAAGTGGGATCATTGCAACAAATAACGGTCGGTACTCTCATACACAAGGATCTGAAACCTAAAACACATAATTAGTAACATTTTTGTACATGATGACATAAATTCGCATTACTATAAGATTAAGCCCACACTGTATATGCAGGATGTCAACACGCTCTATAGATCTCTTCTGACGCTCAATAGAACAGTACAAGAATACGGACAAGCAGTCAGTTACAGTCAAGAGGCGGGGGCTATACCGACACAAAAATAATCCGATTTGACGCTGACACTTTTGATTACGAGAAAAAGGATGCATAAGAATTCAGAGGAGACACTCCTTGTTTCTAAAAATAAAAATAAAAAACTCAAAAACACGCGAACGTAAAAGAAAAAGGTTTACTTTTAGAAACAAGAAATCTGGGGAAGGCTATTAATGCCTTTATCACTCTTTTTGAATATTAAAATTACCTTGCGTCGAAAAAAAAAAGGCATAGTTGTTATATTTCATAGTTGAATACAATGTTTTATGAGAAGTCACGCACTATAAACACTTCCGGGTAAAAAGAAAAAAAAAAAGAAAAAAGAAATCGCTTCCCATGTCTAAATAATGGAGGGATCCTATACCTAAATTTCTGGGTTTCACATTTTTCTCATAGAAATTACATAACCATCGTTTGTAAGAGTACACTCTGCATGACCCGCTAAAGACAGCGCCTTATTTTAGTTAACATAAAATAACGTATTAACAAAGCTCCGTATACATATCATGTCCAATTTTAATATAGGGCCTTTATTAATTACGCCCAAATCTCTCTCTCTCTCTCTCTCTCTCTCTCCAGATCGCAAAACGTTTTCGTTTAGGAGACTACTTCGTTCGCAGTAAGCGAATTTCGCGCAATCCGGAGGGCGGCTAGCGAAAGGGGACTTTCTCGATTAAACTGGTTAAATTGCCCTCTAACCACGCCTCGAAGCCGATCAGACTGGCCACTCTGGGGTAGGGCACCGTCCCCGTTTGGATGGCGAACTCAAGAAACCTCCCGTGATTAATCGTCAGGTACATTTTTTTTTTTTTTTACTGCAGCCGGAGGCTGAGGAACACAGTTTTATATCTTTGGTGCGTTTAGTGGTTGTAGAAGCTATGGGGATGCTTTACGAGAATTCGCCGATGATAACGAAGTAACTCAATAAAGTACAAAGAACCGCGTGCGTCCATCTTGTTCTTGGATCTGTGTGAGCTAAGCGCTTTGCGGTGCGGCGAATAAAGTATGACATTCCATTTATGCGAACTAAGGAAAAAAAAGACGGGAAAATGCTACGGTTTTAGTTAATTGTTAAGGAGTAGACGGCACCACTACTGCCGCAACCTATATAAAAATTACTTTATTTTTCTTAGTTATTTAAGAAAGAAAGCTTTAGTTAATGTTAACTTTAGCTTTTACTGATCTCAAATAGTCCAGTCAAAATACTTTGATGGTATTACAGAGACATTTGAGTGCAGGTTATATTGTACTTTATTTTCACTACATTTCTTAATGCCTTTTGTTCATTGTCTCGAAGACATTGTCTCAATTTGAAGAAATTTATGGTCGGAATGATTCCCTGGCGTGTAAGACAGCTCAACGCGATCAAAGCTGGATGGCGAGCCGAGTGCAGGGTCGGGGCGAAAACCTCCAAAATGGTCACCTCCTGAGCATTTTTGATAATTTCTGAACAGCCTGCCACTCCGGGCGGATAACTGTACCGGCACCTCTCGGAGGATACCCAACAAACATCCATCGCCAACCGCGAAATCGGAATCACTTCAGCGGAAAAGTTTAAAAAACAAATATAATCTAGAAGGGTGTTTTCGAAACTCGAGTGAAATATCGATGTTCGAGGGCAATGTTAGCCCTTATCCGATCGGCAGGCTCCGGACAGCGGTGCGGGCCCCCGTGACGAAACACACGCGCGGCGGCGGCGGCGGCAGCCGGCATGGGCGAGACGAGCATGTGAGAACGCCATGCAAAGGAAACGTGTCAAGAATTGTTCATTGCGGCGAGCGGAAGAAGCGATAAATTTCGTCGGACTCCAGAGAAAACGGAGAGGGCCTCTCTTCGGCGTTCTTCGAGACGTCGATTCCGATCGACAGCCTGTCAGCGTGCTCCGATTATTTGCGGCGTCGCCCGCCCGTCGTCCGCGGACAAGTCGAAGAGTGCGCGCCGTCGACTCCGAACCCAGCGCTGCGGGGAAGACCGACTTGTTCCGCTCCCGTCCTGACCTACGCGTGCGTATCTGAAATGGCGAAAGCTTGTGTCGGTTGTACCATGCGCTCATTAAGCTAAGTTAGCACTGCAAACACATCATACAAAGACAGCCTGCGGACGCAGTATGAGGCCTTGTGCGATGGCTCTGTCAAATTGCTTATATAAAAAACTGTCCGCGGACATATTGGAGCATGTGCGAAGCAATCTAGCTTCGAGCATGCTTCACCCGTGTCTCGCATACATTTCTGTCATCGTGTCTGTGCAGAACACCGCGTCTTTAGGATGATGTTTGAGTGCAGTGGGACTTACATTAGCATCGCTGATTGTTTAGTTATTGGTCAACGAGTAGCTAGCTACATTCTAAGAAATGCATGCGCGTCTACTTACCCGCTAATCATTCACAGAGCCAATCTTTGCAATCTACGAAATCAGCTCAGCGAATGATGAGGCGGAACATCCGTTTAGACCTAAGAATGAAGTATGCGCTGTGGCATACTGCGCAATGCAAGCATGACGCTTTGCATTGCGTAATGCCACAGCGCAGACTTCATTTTTGAGGTCTAAACGGATGTTCCGCCTCATCATTCGACTGAGCTGATTTCTAGATCGCAAAGATTGTCTCTTTGAGTGTTTTTCGGGTAAGTAGACGCGCATGCATTTCTTAGAGTGTACCTGTACCAGAAACACTTTTTTAAGCCGACATTTAAATCTAGTTCAGAGTTGATGGCGAGGATGCATTTAAGAAAGAGAGAACAAAAATACACTGCGTGGTACTGTTATCGCAAACATGACATCGGAAAATTTTTTTTTTAAATTTCATTTTAAAAGGTTTTGGCGGGTCCGCGAAATGAGCCCTTTCCACCACACTAATAACCGTGTGGTGTTGCAACGGGCACATTTGGGGGACTAGCCTAAGAGGTAAAATTTTATTTAGCGTTTACGACAGCCCTTCGGTATACTGCCAGTAAAACAAAAGAAAGAGAAGACCGGCGTTGGTTCGTTGTTTGTGCTAAAGGTGTCGCAGTGTGTACAGTACATCTCCGATTGTATGTGGCCGGGCACGGCATAATTTAGGGCTCACGAAATCGGAGCTATGATTCATTCTGGCGGTACGGCATTCAGATCTGTTTGGCGGTGCGACAACTCATAAACGGTTCCTCGAAATACGTTTCACACGGTTGGGCCGACTGTTTATAGCAGCGCAATTCCTCTTCGCGAGCGCGCGCCTAAAACGCAGCTTCGCGGCGTCGGCTCCAAATACCCGATCCTGATTTCTAGCGTATACTCCAAATGCCATCTCTCGAAATTGTATGAGTATACACACAATCACGACCATATCAGTTTTAATATTTTTAAACGACTTTACTTTCAGATTATTATTATTTAATGTTTTCGTTCTTCTTTCCGCGCTTTGAAATAATATATACCAAAATTCACAGTTTCAGCAACCTAAAAACACGTACCAACAAAATGTTTCCGTTTTCTTCCCCTTTGAAGCGCCCCTAGACGATCGGAATTGTCAGAGAAGAGCAGCTCTCGTGATGGTGTTATATTCGCTCGCACTCTAAGAAACCTGGAACTTCTGCTCTACCGCAAAGCACTTGGGAGAACCAATTGCTGCACGCTACGGATGAATCTCAGCCAATAATAAAACTAGTAATAAAAAAAATCTGTCTGAGTTATGGAACTGAGTGTGACTTCGCGGGAGATCGTATACACTCCAGATTTCTTAGTGTGCGGTACTTTCAAAATGCCGGCGATTCATTCCGGCCGGGATTTCGGCATATCGCGGCAAGTATACGCAACCCCTAACGCGTCTCTATACAAAGATGGATCCGTTCAGCGCTCGCTCAATCAGTCTTCGCAGGGGTTGTGGGGCCGCGTCCCACCGAGTCGATCTCTTCAGCGCAGCTCACCAGCGCCGCATGGAGCAGCAGATCGCTTCAGCAAGATCGATTCTGGACACTCACATCCATGCGGCACCCGCTGCGCTATAAGACAAACAAACAAACGAACACCACACAAGCAAAAACACAAATCCACGTCAACACCGCAACTCGTGTTCTCGGCGCGACAGACGATAACTCGTGAATTGCGCAACACGGTTGGCAGCTATAAACTCGAGCGTCTTAGGATAGATTTCGACCACCACATCGATAGATTGCCGTTTGGCCGGAAGCCGGTCTCCACGACGAGCGTGAAAAGACACCACGGGTACACCGTT
This sequence comes from Ixodes ricinus, assembly GCA_037355805.1. Taxonomy (NCBI): domain Eukaryota; kingdom Metazoa; phylum Arthropoda; class Arachnida; order Ixodida; family Ixodidae; genus Ixodes; species Ixodes ricinus. The sequence goes on from JAZHYW010023872.1 coordinate 81,835, forward strand.
TGTTAGACCGCTTTGATACACCGTGCCAATATATCTTGCGGTTCTCAGGTCAACTCATGTGCAGAAAAGCCCGTTCGCGCACACTGCAGCTCGGGGGCCTGCGCTTGTGCAAAAACTCAGTTTTTTCAGAGCGGGAGATCTGCTCAGGCGTCTTCCCGCATCCGGCGCCAGTTATGCGCCACCGCTTAGCCGTGACGTTAGAGACACGGAAGAAGCAGCTTGAAAAGGTAGAGCCTCGAATATATAATGCGTGGAGCCCACCATCGCTTGAGTAGAACCTATTCCCTGGACGCCAAACTTGAGGTAGCTTGCAACGCATGCTCACAACTATACTTCGTTTCTCCTTGAGTCCAAACGCAGCCGACGCTACGAGCTGATGGGATCATCGTGGTGCTCGTCCTGTTTCTGTACGTGTTCTACCATCGCGGAACCAATCAAACTCTAAAAAATGTCTGTGCGTCTACTTTCACGCACAACACTCGGAGAGCCAATCAGCGCAACTTACGGAGGCAGCTCAGCGAATGACGATGCCGAAACACATGTTTAGACCAAAAAAACGCAGTCTGAGTTGTGACAGTAAGCAATGCAAAACGTCACGCTTGCATTGCTTAATGTATCAACTCGGACTGCGTTTTTTGGTCTAAACCTATGTTTCGGCATCGTCATTCGCTGAGCTGCCTCCGTAAGTTGCGGTGATTGGCTCTCCGAGTGTTGTGCGTGAAGTAGACGCACAGACATTTTTAGAGTGCATAAACAAAAAAGTCCAGTGACTTGCGCATTTGACGCTGCTTGTCGCATTAGCTCGTAGCGTCGGCTGCCTCGGGACTTAAACTGAAACATAGTGTAGGCCTTTCCATCGCTTATCGCCCGGGCAAAAAATGCTTAGTCATTGAGTTGTGGACGCATGCGCAGCGTCTGATATACAGCAGAGCAACAGCGCATGCTCAGAAGGCGTTCCACAGCCCAGCAGACAAAAATGGCAGCACCCAGAAGGCGATTTTCGCGAAGGTCTATAGCTCATAGTATTCGTCTTCCAAGAACAACTGTCATCCTGATTTCGTGGAATGCACGTTGGAACATGGATATAAACGCGCATTTCACCCATTCAGGATTGTTGTTCTTGACATACGATAAATGGGAGATAGTTCCGAGCGTTCGGAACGATGCGCAACAATATGACACACTTATAAGCTCGCTGGGGTATCGAGCATGTCATGCAGCTGGGCGATTGAAACAGCCTTCCATGGCTGTTAGTAAAATGGACGGTCGAGTTGATAAACGCAAGAAGGAGAATATGTTCGCTTAGATACTAATGCAACGCGAACTTATTGGGGTCAATACGACGGGCTTTGAGCTCGATGTGCTATTTTCCAAATGCCAGAAAGTGTAGAAAGCGATCTGCGCATGGGCGGTGAGCGAATCAAACGCCATGTTCATTGTCGCTGCGCGAAATTTAATATAAATAAAACTGATTTTGTTTTCTGCTCATTTCGAGGAGGCGTTTCCTAAATCTCAGAGATTAGTCTTTCGCGTGGTCCGCAGAAAAAATAGACTCGCAGGCACTTTGTCAGAGCGTGTATGAAGCACTTCCTGTTTTTGTCACTAGTTTATCTAGCGCAGTGCAAAACGTCATAGGAACACCATCGTTTATTGTTAAGAACCGCCTGTCTCCTATCGAGAAAGATTTCAGTACTTAATTATTAACCATCCGGCATTACGTACATTTGAGCCAACTCGGAGGGACCCATAAAATATTCAGGCCGTTGAGACCCGGTGCACGCGTGGTCTCGACGTGAGATCAGTGCTGTTTCTGATTAACGAATTGCAGTGTGATTCCTGGAAGAAAAGTCGCTGGCCGAGTGAGAAACCTCGCGAATTGCCCGGGCGGACGACCTTAAGATATTTCGAAGTGCGTCACTATACATTTGGGCGGGCAGACGCCCCTGCTGCCAAACGCCGTCTGGAAGGTTTCTTTCATTCATTCATGAATCCTGTTCCCTAATAACGTCCGCTGAGGATGAGAGAGAAAGGCTTGAGAGAGACAGAGAGGGCCGAAGCAGCTGCGTGCCTCTTTGAAGGGGTGCCAGAAGAACAGGACTTAGTATATTAAGAAGTGGGGATATCGGCGAGGGCATTGCGCCAGCTCGGATCTCGTCACGACATTTCGCGTTCGAACACAATGCTTGACACTCGGACAAGATGGATGGTTTGAAACTTTACGAGCTGTCCCCGGGCCATGATTTATAGCCGCGTCAAAATGTCTTAAAAGAGACACTAGACACCGACGACGATCGCTTGGCTGGCTGGCTGGCTTGCGCGGGTCTCTAATTATTTCTTATTTCATGATTATAAAACCGGTTAGAAACGAAAGAAAGATGTTTTTGTTTTGTTTTTTCGGCAATGCGTTCGTTAGGAAAGCCACCGCTGCGAGAGATTCGACACGTGCAGAGATACATTGGGTATAACACCTGAGAAAGTTTATTTGTTCATAACGTACTCAAAAAGTTTCAAAACCGACAATTGTAGGTTTTCACAATGGCTCTAACCACGCGAATTCTCGTGGCGTAAGAGCAATACCCTTCCCTCCACCGCTGTCCTTATGCGTAACTGCGTATGACTGAAGTCCCCCGCTACTGGGTGCCGTCTTTTACATGTAGCGACAGCTAACGCGGAATAACGATGTACGTTCTAATAAAGGAAACTGGCGTACTGTGAGTTCATTTTGTTGCTGTATGCGCGCCATTTTTTTTCTCTCAAAAACCTGCACTCTCATTACGCACGGCGCGGAAAAGAACGTGGCGTCTGCAACAAGTGTAGCTTGTGTCCAGAAATTCTAGCTATTACCTGGAAATCCACGAATGAAATGCCTGCAGACGTATCTTCCTCGTGGTCCTGTCCTGACAGGAGACATATATCGGCTGACCCCATGGCACAGGCTTCATCTGATGAGGATGTATGAGGACGGGAGTACGCAGCTGGAATGTACGCGAGACGAAATGTTGGCTATCGCAGAACGTTTTTTGCCAAAACAGTTGAGGAAGTGGTTTTAGACCAAACTGTTAAGACTGTCAAGCGCATTCGTGACTACACGAGAGCCAATTTTGACTCCATAAACCGTTAACTCTGCTCTTTTACGTACTCCTACCTGCAACGGCTTTTAGAGCGAAGTGTCGAAGGAAACTGGTGCTTGTTCGAAGGTAAAATAACTTCGCTGATTGACAAGTGCATTCCCACTAGTGTAATGAAATCACACTTAAAATAACCTTGGTTTACTCCTACTTTGAAAAGGCTGTCAAATAAGAGAAAGCGTTTATTTAGAGCAGTTAAATCCTCAACTTCCCCTGGCCATTGGCTAGCATACAACACAGCAGCAGAAATTTATAAAATGGCCATCACTAAAACCGAAGACACCTTTTTTTTTTTATACAAAGCTACCGTCCGTGTTGATCAATAGCCCGAGGCAGTTCTGAAAACTTTTAAATTCAGTTGATAAACACACAATACTACTTAAAAATGCTGATGTTGAGGTGGTTTACGAAGATGTATGTGGCTATTTCAAATGAATGCTTTGTCAGTGCTTTTAGTGGCATCATATTAAGAACAGCGCACACGCAGTGAGGAGTAGAGAGGGAGAGAGGTTTTTCGTGGCCTTACATGCGTCAACTACTCCTTAGTTACTCCTAATAATTTCTCGACAATGTTTCCCATTATTTTTACTCATCCGGTATTGTTAAACTCATTGAGGGACTCAAGGTGTCGTCAGCATCGAACATTAACCACATAAGCGCAGAATTAATAACGAAAATGTACTGATAAACCATATTGTAGTCATTATTCCAGTAATCTTTAAATCAGGGTGTCCCTCCAAAGGACTGGAAGGTGGGGAAGGTTGTTATAATTCAGAAAGCTGGTGACCGTTTCTGCCCATCCCACTACGGGCCAATATTTCTTAGCAGCGTAACCTGCAAAATCACGGAGCACATCATTTCTTCACAGCTATCGCGTCTCTTGGAATAGAGCTTTTTTTTCAGCCCTCGTCAACATGGATTTCGAAAATAATTTTTATGCGCTACACCGAATTTCAGTCTTCACCCATAAGATCCACTAAACACTGGACCACGGCTCGGACTGATTGCATATTCCTAGATTTCTCGAAAGCAATCGGTAAAGTATCCCATAAACTGTTACTATATAAACTTAACCTGCTAAGTATTGATTCAAATATTTTATCTTAGAGTGTGTCTTGACTGACAGATCGCAATTTGTAACCGTAAATGACAATAACTCATCGTCTGTTCCCCTAAACTCCGATGTGCCGCAAGGCTCTGTATTTGGTCCTCTGTTAATTCTCATCTATACATTAACGAGCCACCAGCTCATGTTTCCTCTTCCATAAGCTTATTTGCCGACGATTGTGTTCTTTAATGTGAAAGAAAAAAACAATT
>JAZHYW010023875.1:0-18695 GCA_037355805.1 Ixodes ricinus
AACTCATCTCTGTGACGTCACGGCGCGGTGGTGGCGCGTCGGTCGCCACTTCCGGTCTGGGGCTGTGGGCAGAAGTCCCCATGCCAGACGTGTATTCCTGCGTTGTTTTGAAAGGAACCAGACAAAAACCTGCCTTCTCGTCAAAACGCCGCGACTGGGGCCGTACCAAAAGTGCCGAGAAAGGTTTGAAGGTCAGTTTTCACGTGCTCGGTTCGTCCGAGAATCTGGATATGTGCCGTGAAAAGGGAAAAGCAGACGCCGTCGGACAACGATTGCTTGGGCGGAAGCATCTGGGTTGAATTCACGGATACTTGTGGTCATCAGATTTATTTGTTTTGTTCCAACATGAACGCCAGAAAACCGTCAAGTTGTGCGGACCACCTGCGGACTACGTTCAGTGCGTCTTCAAGTTCAAACGGCCGCCTGATCGTTCGAACTGTCGTCTGCTCTTTCAAACGTTTCTGCTTGTCGTCTGCTCTCTTAGACGACGCCGGCCCGTAGACCAAATGTTGGCCCAGTCCTTGCGATAAGAAGTAAGTGCAGGCCTCAAAGACTTAAATTTGAAGGTTGGTAAGCAGGCTCGTGTAAACAGTAGATACAAGGAGATGTTGATCATTGTTACCAGCGGCCATCACCGACTTGTTATGCCTGATTCACTTGGTCCGATTCTGCTTGCGATTTTCAGTATTGACGTCGACCATCTCAGCTACGGTTCACGCTTTTGCAGCCCGAGCGACGTCGCGACTGAAAATTGCGAGCGAAATCTCATCATGTGAATCAGGCTTTAGCGTACATTCTGCGGCGTCCACGCGGAATGAATCGCCACATGTCACATTATTCACGCGAAGTTTCGCGGTGTAACGAGCCCTCGTTAATTTCGCTGACGCCGCTCAATGATAGTCAGACATTGCCAGGAAGACGTAGAACCAACAATTCGAACGCGAAAAAGGGCAGGGGACTCACACTGACGCCGACAACATCGCGTTTCAATGGTTTGTTTATGGGCGACGGCGAGCTTGTTGCCCACACCCCCATCGCGCATGCGCGGCGCCGGTGGCGTCCGCTAGGGGCGCTCGGGCGCTCCGGTTTGTTTGTAAACATGAGTTGGTGTATATAAACGCCTTGATGACGTCACATCAGCCGCCATTGCTCCCGTACCGTTCTCCTGTGTCCGTAAATTCTACAGCCTACATTTGACACGTGGTGCCGTTGAGCGCTGAAGGGCAATTCGATGGCCTTAATCAATACGCAGAAAATCCGTACAGGACGCAATTTTGAGCAATGTGACTGCTTTGTCTACCATGACGTCCGTGCAGGGCACCTGTTTGTCAACCTAAATTGCCTTCTCATTTGGCACTGCATTCCAGCAGGTTATGATGCGAAGTAAGTGATAGGGGCAACCCTGGCGACTGAGTCCTCCGTTTATTTCTGCTTCCACGTGCAGTATTATTCATGAATACCCTTTCTTGAAACCTGGTAAATCGTGCATCCAATCGCGCTCCCTCGACATAACTAGAACGCAAACTCATTGATACCGCGTAATGTCTAGAAATCCGTAATGTTTTTGTTTTAGTTTATCCCAGCGCAGTGTACAAAGGAAGTTTAGTGAGAGCGCAGGCAGAGGCAAGGCGATACACCAAAGACCTGCGAAAGGGCTGCTACCAGCTGCAAGCGAAAATCTATGGTGGTCATACAAAATAGACGGGTTCTAATTGAACGTATAAACAGCTCCTCAACAGACCATACATTCGATATATTAATTTAAATTGACTTCTTCTAACTGAGTCCCTATTGAACCGTCCCCAGGGTATTGGCCACCCTGAGTCTTAATTGAATTTTGTGCAACAATTGTTTAAATAAATAGTGCAATAGAACTTTTGCTATTGGGTTTCAGTTGAATTTTGCAACGTGTTTCAATATAATTTATTACAACTGCGTGTAAAAAAAATTACCACTGGTTAAGAATTTTTTTTAATAATAACTTCCTAAAGCATGCAACATAGGTAACGTGGAGAGCGGCAACATCATCTTCTTTCTGTATAATCATACTCCCCTTGACACCCCACCGCCATCCTACACGAAGGTAATTCATTTGGCCGGTGACCACCTCAACATCTATTAAGGTTCCCAGTTTGCTATATCCTCCTTGGAAGTCTCATAAATGATAAACAGTGTTTCGAAGTCATTTGGACTCTATCCCTTAATAGGAACACAGCTAATTTCGTAATAATCGTTCATGCAGTAATCCACAAACGGCAAAACAACTCAATTGCCTTCACAATAGGTAAATTCGTAATTGTAGTAGGTTTCTTATGACCAAACTCAATTGCATTTCTAATGAGTAAATACTATAGAAATCGGTATTGAGTTTCTTATGGGCATAAACTCAATTGCTTGCTTACTAGTCATTAGTGAATCAGTATTGAGTTCTTATGATAAATAATTGCAATACAATAATTAAAATTCATCAAATTGTCCAACTTTCATATGATAGCTATTATCCCCTAATAGGAAGTAAATTCATTAGAATCGATGTGAGTTCCTGATGATCAAACTCCAATTACATTTTAGTGAGTCAATGAGATCAATTATTGAACAATAACAATCGTCGTCCTATTGAGTAAGTTCGTGGAATCAAATTGAGTTCTAATGATCGATGATGATGAGTTCAGTTGATATAAATTTCAGTGGTCGAACTCATTGATCATTTTGTGACGACGATTTGTAAACATTGGGTTTGAATGAGCGCGTAAGAGTTCAATGTAGTAACCCTTCATGGTTGAGAAGCGGGCTGTACAGTGATGTTTCGATCAGGATCATGCTGAAAGAAGATGTAGAAACGAATGTGGCCCTCGAACTCTGTTTTGCTCCCGGAGCGGGTTGTGACCGCTCAGGACGGCAAATTGGCCGCTCTTTGGCGCCTGGCGTACGGATTATGTCGATCGTTCCGCTGGTCACCGCCCTTCCAGCAGTGATTTTGGATGACCCGTGATTGAAACATCACGTGCGTCCATATTTCCGGTCACCGAGAGTGACTTCGACGCGCTTAATGAGCACGTTTTCTCGCGACCACCGCCAGAGGTATTATTTCCGGCCCTCTGGATTTGAAAGTCCACATTGGAATTTGTGAAGAGGCCCTGGAAGACGCCCAGCCACGCTTTCGGCCAATGGCGACCTCCACAGGGTTTGTCTGCCTATACTTCTCAATGAATGGCCAAGCTCTCTAAGATATACGGCTCTGTCTTGTCGTGCACGTCCTGCCAGGCGCATTCACTGGCGGCCGCCCAATGACGCGACTGCCTGACATGCAAATGTGAAACTTCCACAGTTCTTTTATCACGTGCATTCACCCTCAAGATTGCCAGTCTTAAAGCTATTAATGTGACCTCGTTCAAACGTAGCGCTCTAAACCTCCACCCTGTCATGGCGTGAATGCTCGCCATTGATGATGAATAGGCTGTCATATTTTCTCTTCGGAACCGGTTATTAGCTCAGCTGAAATGTTTTCACATTTTCTTCTCACTACCTGCGTCGCTATTTACAGGACCAGTTACTGTTGTTGAGCAGTACGATGTTAATGCTATCCTCATTCCAATCTCGCTTCTGCTTAGTCGTGGTTGGAACGGTGTTACCATCAGGTTATAGCGTTGATCTCGATGTTAACCAGGTGCGCCGGCGAAGAGAGATTCCATCCGAGGAAAAACGGGTTAATCTCGATATTCAGTGGCGGCCAGCTGGTGCTGCTCAGCGCGTGCCTGACGGCGAGCTTGCACAGTCGCATTACTGCTATCGAGGGTCTTGGGATGCTCAGTGAACAGTGCGCTTAACTATGGCGTCAGTGAATTATATAGTTGGCGGATTTATCGCAAGCTTTAGCGGCACCGATGCTGGCAAAGCGTGGCTGACCGTGATGGGCTGTTAGCGTGTCTGCCTTAGGGCCGGATTAAGGTACGGAGCTAAGGGGCTGCGGCCGGGGCCCCCCGATTCTCTGGAAGCCCCCCAAGCTCGGTACAAAAAAAAAAAGAAACCTAAAAATATTTTAGGCGTGTTGTATACATGACTGAAAAAGTGATACAAGATAATGGCGCTGTCAGCGGGGTAAATACGCACTTCGCGTAGCACACTCTATCCCTGTACAAATATTGCTGGGTGGGTGACCAGCTAAGTTAGCCGCTTTTGAAAGCGGCTTCAGGCAAACAGAGAAAACCGCAGAGGTCCCACAATCTGGCTTTCTCGCTCATGAACTTTTTTGTCAGGAGGGTATCGCAACTACCTACCCCTTTACTACCTGGGCACCTCATTAATCTCGATACCACTCAACACGATATTTCGACACTACCGCTGAAAATGCAGCCCTCGACGCTACTGGAAGAACAAGCACGCCTACATAGTGGTGCTTGCCGGAAGTCTGATGTAAATTAAACAGGGCGCATTTTAGGCTACTTTTATTGATGGAAAAAATAAAGAAAGGCTGCAGTATTTCCTGATTTATTACCTTAACCGTCGTCATCATCATCATTGTCGCCATCATCATCATCATTAGGCCCTGAAGCGTCCTTGTCGCGCATTGGGCGCCGAAATGCCTCAATCCGGCTCCTTGGTCTGCAGTGCACACTTTCTCGGCAAGGTGTCCAGCAGCAGGGGGCGGCCAGGTCGCTGCTGGCTCCTAGCATGGCCTCGTCACGGTGCATCGGAAGACGCTCGCCATCACGCCCGATGATGAAGGCGGCCGATAAATCGTCGCCACCACTCGAGAGGACGGGCGACCCGGTTTGCCGGGCGCCGCTCATCGCCAGAGGGGGCCGCACGACTCGCGCGCTTCCCTCTCGGCTTTCGACTTCAAGGGCTTGCCGGTAACGGAGCCCCAGGAAAATGTGCGGGAGACATCTGTCGCGGGTGTGGACGGAGCTCGTGCAGGGGACCCAAGATGGCGCCGACGAGAGGACATCCCTGGAGCCCCGGACGCTTCGTCTGTCGACGGGAGGCCTTTTGCTAGGTCCCTCTTCCAGCGCGTTTCTGCGTTTCCCACCTGGACAGGTAAATGACACCGCGCAAGCACAGACTGAAGGAACGGTAAGGCGCGCACCATTGTTACCGAGGGATGAGAAATACCAAGTCCGCATGAGAAACGATAAATTACTTAGAAAGGAATATGAATGCTGAATCGGACCGGTGACGGGTGATTTTCACACATACGCCCGCTGTGAAAATCAAAGAGAGACGACGGAACGCAGTTCAAATAAAAACAAGAAATTTAATGAGGCGATAAAAAGCCGCGCACGCGCGACACACCATCAAATTCCACCGAACGCAACACTCGTTGCTCCCACAACACACTGACGCACCTTCGGGCAGCGAGGCCACAAGAAAAACTGAGCAACACTCAACTCCCGAAACAACTAAAAAACAACGTTCGCCGGCGCGAAAAGTTCCGAAAAACAAAAGCAGCTGACCCAAAGTCCAGGGGAAAGTTCAGAAGCTCACCGAAGCTGGCTGAAGACGGATCCTGCAGATCGTCCACGTCTCGTCACTCAGCGCACCGACGCAGCATACAGCACTTCCAACACGAAAAAAAAAAGAAAAAGAAAAGTTTGCGGGTTACAGATCGCCACCGAAGGCAAAGGCAAGGCCGAAGCCAAAAAACGCACGAAGAGTAGAACAGCACTCCCGCAGGCAAAACGCGCCGAAGCGTAAAACTGGGGCCACTCGCATTGGGCCGATCCCGGCAGAAATCACCCTTTTTAGAACCTTAACCTGAACCTTGCTGACAAGGTCGAAAAACAAGGCACACGATGGCCTTTCGAGGAAACTGGAAAAGCCCTCCCTTCCTCCTCAAACAAAACTAAAGCCAACGCGAGGGTCGCTGGACATCGAGTGACCCCCACGGCCAAGATTACGAGAATCCGCAAAAGCCCATATACTACGTAGAGTTGATGGGCCTCATGAATCAGTCAACGACACATCGGGCTCGGTGAGCAGGAACCAACTGCTGCTTCTTTATCCCACCCAGTACGCGCGTGTGCCTGCTGCATCGCAACTGTTACATCTCCCTTCTTGGGAGTTCGGAAGACAAAGCTATTCACAAACCGTGATCAAATTAAAAAATAGAAAAAAAGGGGGGAAAAAAGCGAAAACGAAAGAACACGAAAAGGGAAAGCCAACTCCCTGTAACGCCGAATTAGAGCGCAGCTTTGGAGGAGGAGCAGGGAAGGCTATATCCCTCCTCCTCATCCTCCCTGCTACTTCTCCCTCGAGCGGCGTCGGCGTAACCGTGACGGTGACCCTCGTGACCTCGCGGGGTCACGTAACCTCACTGGTTACGCCGACGGCGACGCCGCTCATGCCGGAAACGGGCGCCTAAGAGCTGCGCTCTAAAACGAAAAAAAGGAAAGAATTACACCAAGCCCGGAGTACGCTGCACTGCTGGAATTCGTCGTAGTGTTGTCGTCGAGGTTGCCGCACAGTTTGAGCTGTCGTCCGAGTAGCACGGGCGCTTTGCCCGCGGTCACTCAACCCGGGACCGTCTTGCTGCACTGCTGGGCTCACTGGAACCAAGGTCAGGGTTCCAGATGAGCTCGCGGCCTGGACCATCTGGCTCAACTGGTGGGGTCATCGCGGCAGGAACAACTTGAATGTTGACTGGCTCCCAGTCTGGACAAGTATCCTCCAAGTCATCCATGCGCGCAAAGTCTTCCATCGTTGGAGCTGGTGCATTCGGTTCCGTCGAAACTCCCGCCCGTCCTCCGTGACGACCAATAAAGAACGAGGGCGCCACATTTTGTAGCACTGGACCCTTCGTGGTCTATCATCCTTTGTCTCTCGGGCGTACCACGTCACCTTCCTGTAGTGGCCTCAGGGAACATCCCTTGTTGCTATCTGGGCTGCATGTTCGGACTGGTTTTGGGATGGGCGAGAAGGCGAGACCTAATGCGGCGTCCCATGAGAAGCTCGCTGGGGCACCGGCCGTCCTCCAGTCGTGTAGACCTGCAAAGGCCTGTCCAAACAGGCTACTACAAACCACACGACTCCTGCAAAAGTCGTCAAAATTGAACCGTCCGAGGTCGTCGGTCGAATGTCTGTTTGGACACCGGCCAGCTGGCCAAGCTCACATTCACGACTTGCCTCCTCGCCTTCTCCACTTGTCGTTGACGTCGGTGCTCGTCAGACTTGACGTCACACGCCACCTGCCAATGGTATGCCTGATGCCTGTCTGTCTCCCGCCCGGCTCACGATTGGCCCATCTCCTTCCCTCCCCCTATCCTATTCATTCACAGCGCTCTGAAGAAAGAAGAAGAAGTCGCCGACCTTGCTACCGCCGTCACCTCGGCAGGAAGGCCAAAGAGGTCCGGCTTCGGATGGATTTGGAGATTCCCTTCGTCGATAGCGCGCGTTTCGGCCGCCTCGGCTCAGCTTTTTTTCGTCAGAATCCATGCTCGTAGCTCGAAAAAAATTAATAAAGTGCAGTGCGCAAAAGGGATACTTTTAGTTGTATGTAGAAACACTGAGAACTTAAGAATAAAGCCCATTTATTTTATTAAATTTCAAACCAACCAGTTTTGTTTGTCTATACGGGGTACGTTAGAACAAGAGCCGCGGGAATCCGATCCAATCCACAGAACTGCTGGACGATGACACGACCTTGGACACGACGCGGGCTCGCCCAACGCTGCCTGGCCTGCCCCCTCACCCTTGCTCACACTCGAGTCTTCCCTTTCCCGTTTTCGGGACTTCAAAAGCAGCGGAGGCCTTGAGCGATTGACCGACAGCCAAGAGAGCGTGTGAGTGGCTCTCCGGACCCACGTGATGAGCAGAGCAAGGCCGCCGTGGAGGAAGCGAGGGGAGATTTGGCGAGGGGACGCTTCCCCGGCAGCTTTGACGGGAGGAAGTTTTCCCCCAACGGCCGGAAACGGAGCCAGCGGCGCGCCACTGGTGCAGGAGTCGTGCGTTTCGTAGTGTCCTAGCTAGAAATCGTCATTGGCCTCGGCGGTTTTTCTCAGTATTCGTTTTACCACATGCACCCTTCCCGCAAGTCCGTGGGAGCAGGAAAATGCGGACTGGACGTTGAGTGCCTAAAATCGTACTTCGAAGCAAACCTCTGGAGCTGACGTGATGAGAACTGTGGGCCGTTGTCGCTGCACGCTTCAAGGGGTATACCGTATCGAGCAAACATCAATGCCGAAATAGCACTCCGACGTTGCCTCTATGATTCCTCTCTACTTCTGGGAAATAAGAAAAGGCATCATAAGCAACAACGTTCCAGCCTGTTCAAACAGGTCTATATACGTCAATGCGTGTCCATAGTAAGCTTGGAGCCTCTCGCATCGTTAGTGGCTCGTTCGGTTGCTGGCACGCAGATTGTGTGCTGGAATTGGACATCGCTGTATCATCGTCGTGAAGTCACCGTTAATTCCGACCCAGAAAACTGTCTCGCTCTTGCCTCGCACTTATTAATACCAAGATGACCTTCATGACTGCGCTCCAGCAATTTTGGGAGTGATCACTTTTGCGCACTTGAACAAGGTCCCGCCTACTTGTGTTAGGTCTCCGGCAAAAGGTTTATACTGTCCCTGAACAGGACGGTTTTTTCGAAGACGGTATATTAGCAAGTTTTAGTAGACCGTGTTTCCTCCTCCGCCTAACCCTCCGCTACGAAGAAACCGCCACTGCGCCTGCGTGACGATGGCCTTGGCTGTAGAGTTCCGGGTAGCGGAGGGAGAACACGGTCTACTAAAACTCGCTATTACCTCCGTGAGCAGTGTCCCGAGCAGTTTCACGCACCAGTTGGTCTTGGTTGCTCCACTTACAAGGCTGTACCTCCAATGCATGCACTTGGACATCGGTCAATTCCGTGCCGCTTGGACGTCCAGCGGGAAGTGCTCTCGAAAGGACGTCGGGCACCACCAAGTCTTTGTCAGGAATGTAGTACAGTAGCTGAAACTCGTACTTCGTGAGTCTCGCGGAAAATCGCTGCAATCGCGGTGGCGAATCTCGCAACACTCTTTTGTGCAATCGCGTCAGAGGCTTATGGTCCGTTTCCACTAGAACTCGCCGTCCGTACACGAAGACGTGCGTCACTCCAAGAGGCCCCCTTTTCACTTTGGGAGTAGCGCGTTTCCGCACTCTTGAAGTGCCACTGGCTGCCATCCTGCTCATGCTCTGGTAGCAGCGCCTATCCTACTTGGAGGCATCCGAAGATACTTTCTAGGGATGTCGCGAACCACCTGAGGTTCGATTTCGAAGGAGTTTCGATATTTTCAGAAGCGCAGGCTGAGGTTCGCGTTCGAAAACTTTCGATGCTTTCGCACCGACCGAGGTTCACGAAATCCGAAAAATTCGTAACTTTAGACCACAGTAGAGTTCCGAATTCGAAAACTTCGAAGCTTTCACGGTTTCTAAAATTTCGGGTTCGAATGGCTCGAATATTCTTTTACTTGCAGGTTCGATAAGTTCGATGATTTCGAACTTTCTAACTTTAAAATTCGAGATCTTCGAAGAATTTGAATTTCTTGGAAATCTGAAGTTCGAAGGAGTCGGAGATTCTCGAAATTCTTTGGATATAAAAAATTCGAAAAATTCGACACGCTTCGAATTTTTGTAGACATAAAGTTCGATCAAATCGAAGATTTCGAATTTCTTTCTACATGAAGTTCGAGAGGTTTCGATTCTCCTTTAAAGCTGATTAAAAGAAAACTTCGAAGATTGCGGATGCTTTTTTAAGTCCAAGATTTCAACGTTCGAAGTCCGTTTCTAATGTTCACTCCACAGTTTTTCGGTTGGAAATAACGTTTTTCACGACTCACTGGTTTTCACGAAATCAGGTTTAGAAAAGTTAGGGTGTGATATTTTGATTCCGCGATGTTGGTCAGACAATTAAATGAGACGACGAGTGTCCCGGATGTGCTGGAATGTTTGCCAGTTCAGAGTGACTCGCCAAACCATAGATCAGTGGTTTTTGACCACCAACCCAGGGCGGGAGTCTTTAACATGTGCAGGCAGTAGTGGTCACGCGAGACGCACTGTTTTGCACGATACTCACCCAGTTCGAAGCGGCCCAGGGGGAGGGCAGGAGGTTGAGGCTCAGAAAAAGGCTTGAAGCGACTTGGCAAATTACCTTCGCACCCCTTGCACGCCTGGTAGTAATGCAATCGAACGCCGCCCGAGTGACGCTGGCATATAGTAGTTCGGAGTTTATGATGTGCCTGGAGGTTTATTTTCCGGGACGGAGGAAACGCCCGCTAAAAAGCACAAAGCCGACACAACTGGAGGTCGAGGAGCGTTCTGCCATACAAGTGGCGTCGGAAGAGAAAAACGGGGGGAGGGGTGCTCTAACCCCTTGCCTCCTCAGATATTTCGGACTGTAAAAGAAAACAATACGGAAAGAGGGCGTGCGTCGAGCTTATTTTAATCTGAAATTATTTATGTTATGTATAACTGCTGTACGCTCTTCGAAGCATGAAAGATCAGCGTAGACGCCGTGTGGTGGTCCTTGGTCGGAAACTCGTTGTCAGAAGGCACTTTACTTGTCACATGCTTAGAGGTTCGCAGTTCAAAGCTCATGTCTTTTCGAGCCTCAATAACTGTGCCATTGGTAAAAGAAAGAAGAAAAACATAACAATAAATGCGGGTATAAAAAGCTGGAGAGAAAAAGAAAGAAACTATAAAAATCCCGCCGGAAGTGTTGTATTCTTGCATGTTCAGAAGCTCAAAACTGAAACAAGTTTTCCTACTCAAATATGCACAAACTAAAAAAAAAAAACAACTTCCCAAAAACGTGCAGCAAAAAAAAAAAAGAAAAATTTATGACGTGTTGAGTTTGATTAATATTACGAAATCTTCCCCCCATGAGTTAAAATTATTCCTCAATTTGAAAAAAAAAACAATAAATACATTATTTTGTATTCTGCAGATGGCAATGATGTGTTACAGGCGTACTGTCTGTTGGTGTTAATTTAAATGCGATGCCTCAAGCAACTTAGACGAAAAACAAGAAATACCAAGTTTAGAGCATAATTGCCCCGTAGATACATGTTTGGATATTTCTTCGAAACTCATCTTGAGTAACAATAATCACATCTACTTACCTAAGCTATACATAGATAATTTTTAAAACGTTTTAATATCTCAAGCGTAAATGAGCTTCGGCTGCAGCCGCTTCAAATATGGCACAAACGGCAATCGTCAAGCAACCCGTCGTCGCCTCGCCCCTTCGAGGAATTAATTTCTTTAAAATTGAGCGTACCAGAACATTGTTATCAACGGCATTGTCTTTGGTAAGAAACGCAGCACGGCACGTAAAAACTCGAGGGAAAAAAAAATTGCGAATGTCACTCCTCACTTGAATTCAAATGAGCAACCGTCCGCCGGTCTTTCGAGGGTCGACAGAACGTCGAACTTTTACCCCTAAAAAGTTCGAAGTTTGTCGACCTTTTGATTTTTCAGGATTCGATGGATTTCGAAACTTTACGAATTCTCTCGATAAATTAGTTCGAAAGTTCGAAAATTATCGAATTCCTTGGCGTAGGAAGTTCGAAATTTCGAACTTTTTAGTGCAAGAAATTCAAAAGTTCGAAAATCATCGAATTTTTTGGTCTGTCATGTTCGAAAGTTCGACAAGCATTGAATTTTGCAGCGTAATAAGTTCGAGAAGTTCGAAAGGGATCGAATTTTTTAGCGTACTAAGTTCGACGGTTCGAAAAGCGTCAAAACTTCTTCGTTTAACAAGTTCGAAAATTCGACTTCCAAGTCGAATTTTACGATATAGAAAGTTCGAAAATTCGAAATCTTTCGAACCTTTCGATTCGCCCGTTGATCATCGAAACTTCGGTTCGAAAAAAGTTCGCGGAATATCCATACTTTCACGTTTTGTTTTCGGATCGAAGAGCGCGAGCATTGTAGCCAGGAGATTTTTGAAACCTTCCCATTATGCTTGGTGTGTCTTAGACCACTCAAATACTGAGCTGTCCTTAATAAATTCTCGCATTGAAGCAGTTTTCGAGGCCAAGTTGAGCACAAACTTTGCGAAGTGATTTATAAAGACCAATAATCGCTGCACTCAGCGGCGTAGACTTTCCATTTTCCCGGGGGAGGAGGGAGGAGAGGAGGAGGAGGAGGAGAGAGGGAGGGAGGGGGAGGGAGGGGAGGCTGAGAAGTTCTTCCGAGGGAGGGGGGGCAAGGGGAGGGGGAAAGAAGAGAAATGCTTTTCCGCGCAATCTTTTTTTTTTTTTTTCTCGGCATTATCGTAGTTTGTTTAGAGGTGCATTTTACAGCGTATGTATACCGCCCTGTGTCCGTCGCTGTGTGCGTTATTTTGTTTACATGCCACTACTAGAACCTCGTTACATGGCACGTAAACAGCCCCCCCCCCGGTTCTCACCAAAGGGGGGGGCACGAGCCCCGATGCCCCCCCCCCCCGTAGTCTACGCCTATGGCTGCACTGCTTTCTTCTTTGCTGTTCGAGAAAAGTTGTGAGTGGCTTCGTGGGGAGGGAGGGGAGAATGCAAGAAAAGCAACTGGTTCTTCATCCTCCCTTTGTGGGGTCCCTCCCCAACCGCTCGAGATTTGCGAGCTGGGTGGACCGCCGTCCCCTGCTTGGCCGAGAGTTCTCTCCGGTCGGAAAAGATGGATATTTTCAACTTTGGACCGCAAAGCGGGAGACGCAGAACTCCTCTCCGGAACCCGTTTTCCTGCTTGATTGGGACCGGTCGCGATCTCCTTTCCGAACCAATGATTCTGCGAAAGAGGGAAGAGTCGGACGTGCTAAACCAGGGCTCTGGCATCCCGCGGCTCCCCATTCCCATGCGCCACATAGCCTACCTTTTGGACGCTGTATCCCTTGGTCTCAATATTAACTTGTCGTGTTTTTCATGGCAAGCACTACTAGGCTGCAAACTCACTATGCCCAAGGAGGCACTCCGGCTGCACAAACTCTTGCTCAGCAGGAGCGACTGCCAAAAATAAAGCTCGGGCTTCGAGCTGAAAGAATTTTCTTATATAAAAATCGGCAGGAAAGCAAAACGTATCGTATGCCTGTTGAGCCTGGTGAATTGTGTAACACGGCAATGACGGTGTGCTTGCTCATATTCGATTCAAAATTGCCAGCACTGTGGTATGGCGACGTTTGAATTCTTATAACATCAGGCGTGGGCCCAAGGAAGTCGTGTATGCATAAATATGCCAAAACGGTCAACTTACAAAAAGCAGACACCTTTTCTAGAAAATGTCGGGGCTGTCGCTGGGACAGTCGTCCGCTGTGCAAGCTGAAACACCACTGCCGTTTGTTTGTTTACATTTCTGTCCCAAAAGTGCAAAATCTTGCCCACCATCTCCCTCCCTATCGTCCTTTTGGGGGTGAACTATCTCCCCCACTCGAATAGAGTTTGAGACCCCTGTGCTAAACGAATAGCGCCGAATAAACAGGGACGAGGAAGTAGACAAAACTGAGGGAACTCTCAAATTAAATGCCATCTTCCTGGCTTTTCGTTTAAAAAAGAAAACTGTATCTGTGAGGTGCATTGACGGGGCACTTGCCTTCAACTTGCTTTGATGCAGAAGTAGTAGGCAACCTTTAATTGCGCCCAGAAAGACTAAGCGATTGGTCGGAGACCAGGAGTCCCCTCCCAATCCCCCTTAGGCGACGGCCAGAATCCCTTGGACTCCAGCGGCGTCCTCGGCCAGTCCGGACGACTTGTTCCTGCAAAAAAAGAAGAGCTTCCCAGCTCTCTTGGTACTTTTTGAGTAGCGGTTGGGCTTTGCGGTCGAGCCGGCGTCGTAAAATTTTAAGGCAGTTTTCTGTGCGTATCTCCCGAGAATGGTTGTTCGTGGTAATTCTGGGTCACGTGCAGCACCTATCCCCGTGCACTGCCATATCGCCCGGCACCATGCATGTCATCTTACTCGCTTGTTGTCAGCGGCCCATGGAATGTTTTCGCAAAGTTCCGAAAATGGCCCCCGTCGGCGGTCAACTTCTGCCCGGTTTTTTTCTTTTTTTTTGCCGGGAAAAAAGATTTTTTGTTGTTGTCATGTTTGTTCGTTGTCTTCACGGGGGCATTGGTCATGCTCATCTCGTGAGTCTAGACAGCCGCTCACAGGCTCTGTTGGCTGTCGGTCAATCGCTCAAGGCCTCCGCTGCTGTTCAAGTCCCGAAAACGCGTGGAAGGGCTGTGTTCTAAGTCTTACCCAAATAGATGCAAGTTACTCCGGTGGGTCGTGTCACGTGATAACACAGATGAGATGGAGCGGCACTGGACGCGGGCAGGTTTTCGATCGCCAAGGTGCAAAAACCCTTACCCTGTTGTAAGATGGAGTAAATCTTTGAACACGGCCAAGGATACGAGGGCCCCGCAGAACGGATGGACAACATTGGCTGGTGGGGTGTGACGTCCAGTATGACGAGCACCGAAGTCACCGAAGAGCGGAGGAAGCGAGAGAGAAATCCTGATGTTGGCTCGATGGTGTTCGAACAGACATCGGACTGCCGGACGCTTCAACTGGCACGATTTGTGCCGGGGTCGTGTAGCCTCGGGATTTCTGAAGTGTTCTGTTTGGGGAGCCTTTGACAGTGAAAAGCTGACGGTGTCCGTGTGCGGACTGAACAGTGGAAAGGGAAGCGTAGAGAGGAGGACAAAGGCCAGAGGGAGGCGACGTCACGGGGCGGAAGCCAATGCGAGTACGAATAAGTCTGCACTTGCAGCAGCGCCAGGCAGCGGCTGCCGCTGCTAAGCGTGCGAGGCGGGCGAACGAGACAGGGGAGCCGAAGCAGCGCCTAGCTCGGCTGGCCCAAATGCGGCGCAAGAAGCGGCAAGATGACGCGGGTCTGCGTACGACAGAAGCTGGAAAAAATTAAAGGAAGAGTCATTGGTGGATCCTTAGGGAATCCGTTAGCAAGATCCTCGGGAAACATGACACCCGTCCCCCTTTGGGAAACACTGACCCCGTAACGAAGCCAGAAAGAGGCAGCCAAACAGAGGAAGCAAAAAAGAAACATATTTGTTAGCGTTTCCCAAAGGAGGAACGTGGTGTGGCGTCTCCCAAGGGTCATGCTTTCCCCAAGGATCCACCGATGGATCTTCCTTTCACTTTCTTCTCGTTAAGCCAACCTTGGGTCGGATTAGTTCGGTCGATTCCACGTGAAGGGACTGAGCGTGTACTTCAAAAGCTCGCATTGCTGCGTCTCGTGTCGCAGGCGGTAGGATGCTCGCTTCCCCAGATGGAATGTTGACGCGCGGTGCAGCGCGGGTCACCTCCGTCGACTGGGGTCGGGCAACAGGCTCGTTTTGTGCTCTGGAGCAGACACCTTTTGTGCGCTTCGGAAAAGGATATGGAGAAACAAGTTTCTCGAACCGCCGGTGACGCGCGTTGTATCGTGGACCCGGAGCTGGGTCCAAGAGCCCCATCGCGTGTTCTCGCTTCCTCGGACGCTGGCGCCCGACGTCTGCCACGGACGGCGAAAGGTGTCGGTCGCAGCGCGAGCGTTTGCCCGACTCGGGGTCGGCCGTGGCGGCGTGCCGGCGGCAGTCCCGCCGTTCTGGGCAGCCATCTAGGGCTCGGAAGGGGGCGGGCGTCGGCGGCTCTCCCTCGCTGGCGCCCACACGGCCGTGCGTGGCCGGGGTCGCCTCGCCCCGCGACCCTGCGGCACGGCGCCGACGCCAGCTGCGTAGTCCTGGAAGCGCCGCCGAGCGCTGGCTGCTGCAGCGGGATGGTGGGGCCCATGTCCGACTCGGAGTACGTGTTTCGCCAGGGACTCGCGTACAGACCCCGCGAGGTAAGCGTCGCCTCCCCCTCGGCCCACGCCGCCGCCTTGCCCCGAAGGCCGCCCTGGCCCGGGGTCCGTTCTCTGGTGGCAGCCCGCGCGCAGCCCTGCCAAGGCTTCCTAAATGTTCTTTTCGAAACGTTTTCAACTTTGCGTTGGTCGGTGCCCCGCCACTGGAATTTGGATCACCGAGAAGGGAGAGGTCAAGGAGAAAGTTTTCATGAACCGAAATGGCGAACCATGCGGGGGTGTCCGGGTCTGTTCTCACTGCTTTCCACGCTCGCGTGCGGTGATGACATAGTGGCACAAAATAGTTTCCTAGTTTTAGGCCATCCCAACTTTTATAACCACCTTTCATATCTTCCCATTCTTTCCTGCGCTGAAGCGAGAGTCTACAAGCCTTGGTCCATCAAACTTATTGCCATCAAACTTGGAAACTTGAAAACAGGTTTAGAAATCATGGGTCTGTAATAATGAGACAAATATGCATTTGTTCAGTGTTGGGTAAAGTACATCTAAAAGGTACTTCAAATAAAGTACAAAGTAAATGAGACGTGGTGTACTTCAAGTAAAGTAGTAAGTACACTGGATGCAATGTACTTGAAGTAAAGTACTCTAAATACAATGTACTTTCAAAGTAAAGTAAAAATATTTAACACAATCTTTCATGATGCCCTTTGATTCCCCTATACATTGATTTTTTAACTGGTATGCATCGCTCAGGGGTGCATGACCTATTTTCAAAAACAACGGCGAATATTTGATAAACTCAAGTGCCCACAGAGTAGTTTTTTGCAGGAACTTCGCCGAATTGAGAAGTTCCTCTTCTGAATTTGGCGCCGCGTGCGCTGGATCGTTGCAGCCAAGGTGGTTACACTAGGAGAGAGCATGAAGTCCGCCCCTTACCTTCCGCAAGCAATTTTCTCATAGAGGAGGGTCCTCGCAAGCAAATGGTTATAATTAATCATAATGTGACACCTGAGATTCGGAGTGCGAAAAAATTAAGGAACTTTCAAGTTGAAGAAGAAGACAAAAGAGAATATCTCAAAACATTGTGACGTTCTCCATCTGTTGTCTTTTTCTTCGACTTGAAAGATTAACTTTTCCGCACCACAGTTTCAGGTGCTACATTGTGATTAATTTTGCTCTCCTAATATTTTACACCTCCTTGCTTGCGCTGACCGACCGAGAAGTAGCGAGTTCAAAAAGCTACGGTACAGCCGCCCCAGAACAAACGGAGCGATGCGTCGTCTGCTAACGTTTCTGGTGAGAGTAGAATATCCCTCCCAGTATTTCTTCGGAGTTGACAAAGCATCATTTCGTGATACAAATTTAAGAAAACCATATTTAGAGAATGTACTTTGAAGTCTGGAATTGTACTTTCCTCAGAAAGTACCAGAAAAAAAAATACTTTAAGGGAACAGGGTAGGCCCTATTCCTCCCATGTGTTTCAGCCTATGTATGTGACCCTTTTTCTCAGGATCTGCTAGGGTTAGAGGATTGACGTTGGTATCATCGTATTTAGCTTTCTCTGTTCTCTTTACTGAACTAGAACTATTGTTATTTTTATTTTAGTTCTTTTTTAATTTTGTTTATACTGGACCCTCCCAATTTTAATGCCAAAATGGACAATAAACAGCTTGTCAAACAAAATTGCCTTGATTGATTTTCATAATTCTAGTTCAGTAGACTCTCCCTTGTGTTGTTTTGGTAGTGGCAAAAAATAATACTTCTAGTTTCTAAGGTTTCAGAGAAAAAGGGTCAAACGTCGCAAAAAAATTATGTTTTGAGATAATTGACTTTGAAGTGAAAAAAGGCGCTTTATAACAAACTCGTACTCTAGAAATGCATGCTGATGCATCAGTTCGGTGGCCACCAGCCAGGTTGTCACCTCCATAGTCAATATTTAGTTTCTTTGTTTGCTGCCTTGCTTTGCGGGCCTCTTTTGTGACGAGCTGTGTAGCCCTGTCTGCAAAGTAAAGTCGTCGCCGGTCAGCATCCCGCAACCACTGCACCGTGAATCATCCTGGTGAAACACCAAGTAGAGGCCCAAAGTTGTCCGTTTTGACGTCTCTCTAATCGGTGTGTCCAACAGCACTTTTCACACTTCAGAAAGTAGGTGCAGGCGACGCTAGCTCTTTGTGTTGCTTTTTAACCAGCTGCAAGTCCCCACCGCACACTTCACACACCCAGCTTTCGGCGACGGTACAGGACAGAAGGTCGATGTCAATCAGTTTATAGTCGCAGTCACTAACTCTTGCCTTGAGCTCTTCAAAGCGTGCTGTCGAATGCGACAGTTTCGAAGAAGACGCACACGTGGTAGCCCCTGCGTCAGGCACCAGAATGCATTGCAGGGACTCGGCGACATGAGAAATTAACCTGTGCCGACTACCCTGGAAGCGACGCTTTTGAAATACCTTCTTTGTCTTCGTCATTTGATTAACATTCAAAATCTAGTCCTAAAGTAAATAATAAATTACCTTGCCCGTGGAAGCACGCCGAAGCAGAAGCAAAAGAACGCTCGTCGCAAGTGATACCGGCAGTGTCTGAGGATTTATGGGGCTAAAAACGTTAAAGCTAGACAGCTGTTTGCTGTTGCTGGACGAGCAATAAACATTCCGCTAAACCAAGAGAAAATCTGCGTTTTTTTTACTGTTTTTTTACAACATATGAGAGATACAAATCATGCATAGGTGTAAAAGGGGGCGTGGTCGGTCACCCCTAGGTTTCGGAAAAGGTCATTTTTCCTGTAGATAAATCGCGCACGCTCAAATGACACAGTCAGCATTGTTCAGGAAATACTAGGAAATCCAAATCTCTAAAAAACAAAAAATCTATTTTTTTCAAAACTTTGCCCTACCCTGTTCCCTTAAGTGAAGTACAAGTACATACTCAGCAAATGTACTTCAAGTAAATACAAGTTTCCTAAACCAGCAATACGTAATGT
>JAZHYW010023876.1:0-34716 GCA_037355805.1 Ixodes ricinus
AAGCATGTCTTAGGATTGATCAAGAGTTTCTTTTCTTTTATGACCTATTTAATTGCGTGTGTCCCACTACAGCACTGTGTCTTAGAAGTGCATTTTATCCCCCTGCGGCGAATATGCTGAACCCTTGCCACCCACATGCAACTGAAATACAAAACTTCGCTGAAAAACTAGATATTCCCCGACAGTCCAGTCTTCGAACGCCATTAAGGTATCTGAACGCCAAGGCAAACGAAATTAATGGTGCTCTTGACTTTATTTTTCCCACGGTTGTTCCTGAGCGAATTGGGGAATGTAAACTCTGTGGACTGATTGGATGGTATTTATTTGCATTAATGTTTGTCTTCACTTTTTTGTTTTGTTGTCTTCATGTCGTCTTTTATGCCTCTTAACGCCTTGATTTCCTCGGTTGTTTATTCTTTGTCCTGTTTTCCTCGTGTTTCAACAGAAAGGCTACTTAAGGCTCTTGAACGCTCAATAAACATTTATGTTATTAATATATTAATAATATTAATATTATTAATATTATTATTATTACTTATTAATATTAATCAGAAAAGGAGAAGAAGTCCAACAGGGCGGTCGTTCGCTTTAGAGCTCTTCATATTTTCCCTGTAATTAATACTTCTCAAGCATCTTCACGACTGGGCAAGCTATCCATGCTGCTTATCAAACACCGTGTCACTTCGGGCTCAGTCAATTTCCCACGCCAAGGCCTCCTATCGCCTTGATCTGACCATCGACTTCACAGGCAAGCACCCAACACATCCCGTTGGCGTCATTCCGCTCCACGGCAGTTCTCTCCGACTGGAACTCTTCTTGTTGAAGCCTCACGCCCGAGTTCGACCTGAGTGACAGCAGATATGGCGGTGAGAAGCGCGGCAACCGTTGGTGATTACGGCTGGCAGGATCTATGAGGACCGCAAGCCCATTCCTTTCCGGTAAAATCACCTATTGATTCTCGGTGTCGTGCAGTTTCACGGGTGGGGCAACTGCGCTCGAGCTCAGCAGCAAAACCGCCACGCGAAGCGGCTCAGTATGCAACCTTGACTTCATCGGCGTTCCATAGCTCCTTGTTCGAGAGGTGCGCCGATTGACTGGTGTCAGCGTGTTGCATTACCGCTGTACGCGCGCTTCCCTACTACCGGATTGTGCACAAATGTGCCGATTTCTGACGCGTCTTGCCGAAGGGGTTACCATCTTGGTAAGTCCTGTTCCGGCGTCGGCAGCAGCAGCAGCATGTTGCGTAAGAGCCGAGGGAGTAAAGAAATCTGAGTCTCGCAAGTTCACCCACGAGCTGTACAAGCACGCTCTAGAGACGAAAACTTTGCACAGAGTGACGCAGCATTTGATTGCTCGAAAACTTAACCGAGGAACAAAAGCATCGCGGTCGAAAAGATTGCTCTGAATCCGTTCGAGAACAAGCGATACATTTGCAGCGACGGGATTACGACGTTTCCTTTTGGCCACAAGAGCGTTTTAGGAAGCGAGCGATCTGCCTCCTCACCACACGCCTCGTAAATATTTTGGACTGTGGCGCAGTTGCTTCGCGTTTCCCACCGGTGTGCGGAAGCCGGATCCTATCTCTCTTCTCATCTCACACCCTGACCTTGTAAATATATTTTTGACTTGTATCGCGCGCGTTGCTTTGTTATTCAACAACTTTTTTTTTGCCTCGGATGTGTCTTGATACTGCTTGTGTTGTACATTTTTGTGTAAAGTGTTTCCAGTGGTTTCACGTGTCGCGTAGAGTGATTTTAAAAGCCGTATCTGTATTTATAAGTGTGCGTGTTTTAGAGCGAATGATAATAAAAAACATGAAACATCATATCTGTCTCGTCTTTAGCGCGTATGGATGCGACCACGCTCCGATCCATTTCCCACAACACGCTCCGTTCAGCAGCTGCAGATGACGCTAAAATTAGCGAGAGATGACGTGAGCGCGATAGAGTTGTCGACATCTACCAAGCTGTCGCTAACATTATCGAGAGATGTCGCGTGATAATGGTAAAAGTTCACGCCAGCTAAGAGATTCAGCTGCGCGCCACCCCTCAAAATTAGGTATATACAGCTTACCATGTGCGGGAAGCGCACGGCAGGGTAACTTCAATGCTTTACGCTGGGCCAAGATGTATAGCACGGCCTGTGAACTTCAAAGTTTTACCGTCACCCAAGCGAAACTTTAGCGGTATCCAGCTGATGCTAGGGGAACCTTCAGATGACCCACAAATTTAGCGGGTCGAAGCTTTTACCACCAGATGTCAGCAATTTTTTGGCGATTAGCACTTCAAAGTTCCAACGCTAGATGGTGTCTATTCAAAAACAAATCACTGGGTCCAGCGCGGTCTGTGAGTTTCAAGACTTTGCCCCACCGTTTAGCAGGTCCACTTCAAAGATTTACGCTGGACCAAGATTTAACACGGTCCGCCAGCTTCAAAATTTTACCGTCACCTCACCCCCAATTTAGCGGCTGATGCTAATTGGACCGTCACATGACGTCCAAAGTTTATAGCGAGTCGAAGCTTTTACCACCAGATGGCACCCAAATTTGACGACGACCACTTCACAATTTGAATACTAGATGGCGCCTATTCCCGAAAGTCCGCCAGCTTCAAAGTTTAACCGTCACCTCACCCCCAATTTAGCGGCTGATGCTAATTGGACCGTCACATGACGTCCAAAGTTTATAGCGGGTCGAAGCTTTTACCACCAGATGGCACCCAATATGACAAGGACCACTTCACAATTTGAACCCTAGATGACGCCTAGTCCCAAAATTTGCTGCGTCTTTGCAAAGTTTTTGCGAGCTGGCCCCAAATTTTAACAGGGTCGCTTTAAAACTTTACGCAGGACCAACATCAATCACGGTCCGCGAGCTTCAAAGTTTTACAGTCACCTCAAGCCCAATTTAGCGGGACCCAGCTGCTGCTATTTGGGACCGTCACGTGACGCCGATTATCAGCGGGTCGAAGACCCCAAATGCAACAGCTAAGGGGGCACCACGAGGCTACGAGTCCGCGAACACCGTTTGAATCGCGCGCGCGCGAGATCACGTGATAGGAAGACGACCAACGTCACACAACCATGGTCACATGACCTGCGGCGGAGCCTTTTTTAGCGATTAAAATGCATTTACCGCGCAGCGATTCAAATTCAAAACACGTGACCATCATGTGACCGGAGCGCAGCGCCCTCTGTTGGATGCAGCACGAACCCTGTGTGACATCACGTGAGCGCCTCTGTCGGATGCAGCACGAACCCTGTGCGACATCACTGAGCGCCATCTGTCGGACGCAGCTCGAACCCTCTGCGACATCACGTGGTTGTTATCATGAATTGCACACACACACGAACAACTAAGACGACTTAAGCGGTCTCGGAAGCAATGTGCTTGTAGCTCACTTGCATCTTTGCTTGAGCCGATGCGTAGAACTAATTTGTTTCTTAGCCTGTCCAAAGGAGGTATGGGACTCGTTAACTTAGAATCGTAAAGACAGTTAATCGGTTTCTGTTTTTCACGGGACCAAATCCACTCCGGTTCTGGCGAGATCCTTAAAGTGCCTAGGGGGACGATATCGTCGGCATCGCAAGTTAGTACGGAAGAAGCCTCCAGAAGGGCTCCCATAACTTAGGTTTTACAAAGAGATCGAAGACGCTATTAATTTTTTTCAATCACGTTTTTCTTGGGACTACCTACTCCAGGCGAATAGAAAAAAGCTGTATTGGGACACTATTGACCTGGTAATACCGTCCACCAATGTATCGCTCTCCGCCGGAAAGCCTAGAAGGGTCTGCAGTGTTTAAAAACTGCGTAAATACCCGGTTAAAACATGCATAAAAGACTTCTTTGTAAAATTTCATACAGAAGTGTTGCCTGTCAAGACGTGGCTCGAGAACAAAGGGTTTCGTTTGGCGGGGTCTGCCAATTGTGCTTTATGTCCTCTTCCAGGAGACTTTGTACCATGTATTCATGTACTGCACAAATGCTGAAATTTTCTGGTCGGAACTCCGTCATGCTTTTACCCTTGATGATGCCCAGCCGGATTGGGGCACTCTAAAATTTCTTCGTGTTGCAGCTGGTGTGAACCAAAAGTGCGTAGAAGTGTTATTTCTGCTCGGGATGCATGCGATCTGGAGATCCCGTACGGATCACACGCTGGTTGTAGAAAAAGGCAAGCCTGCACTGGAGCCATTTTGTCGAAGGTTTTTCCTTCACCAGTAGCCTGTTAGAGCAAACGGACATGCCCGGCTTCGAGCAGTGGTCCGTTATGCAAGCACGTTTAAAAAACTACATGGTGAAAAGAGACAAGTTCATAAATAGAATTGTATAATGCACAACTGATCCCATGGAAATTTGATTAGATCAGTTTTCTCTATACACGTGTGGCTTCGGCAACGGCCAAGAAGGCCAGTTTTTAATCCTGTAAATAAAAACGTTTTTAAATCTAAAAAAAATGTGCTTGTAGCTCAGCGGGTAGAGTGTCGGGCTGCTGTGCCCAAGGTGGACAGTTCGAGTCCTAGTCGGCCGCGGAGCATTTTTTAATCGAACAAAATGCATTTACCGCGCAGCGATTCAAATAATGTCACGTGACCTCCCTACCGAACCGCAGCGCCCTCCCTCGGATGCAGCACGAACCCTTTGCGACCTCACGTGAGCGCCATCTGTCGGACGCACCTCACGCTTGTGCGACATCCTGTGGACATCACACGTGAGACGCCCTGAGCGCCGCAATTCATGTCCTATAGCGCCTCTGTCGAACAAAGCTCGGACCCTGTGACATCACGGTTGTTATCAGGCGATGACCACAGCTGTCAACACCTGGTAAACCACGCTTGTGGTTTGAGGTCTGAGGTTTGCGGTTTGAGGTTTGCGGTTGAGGTCTGAGGTCATGGCACGCTTCTGGCACGCGCCTGACACGTGACCTCACACCTATACCGAGCACGTGACGCGAGAGCGGGACCTCGCTGAGCTCCGATTGGTCACTGGCGACGCCCTGTGGGTCCCATCGATGCCCCCGGCCCGTCATTGGTCCCTGGGATGTGAGAAGGGAGAGAGGGAAAGGGCCCCGCCCTACTGCGCTGTGATTGGTTGGATCGGGTTACGGCTCCGCCCTCCTTCGCTGTGATTGGTCGGATCGGGTTAGGCCCGCCCTCCTGCGCTGTGATTGGTCGCTGTGCAAACTGGTACACTTATTCTACTATTCCTCTATCATCTAAGGTTGATCAGTTGTTGGCCTTAAAACCAGCTGTCGAAGAGCTTCGCAACACGGTCCAAGGATTAGAAATGACCGTTGACTCTTTTAGCCTGATAGTACAATTCCGTGCTCGCTCTGGCTATGACAAATGAGGAAGCAGTTAAAGAAATTCAAAAGGTAGGTTAACACGGTTAAGGCAACGATAAGAAAGCAGTCGGAGACCATTGAGCGACTGAAAGCCGAGCATAATGACATGCAACAGCACAGTCGTCGTTCCAACATGGAACTGCATGGTCTTCCGCTCTCTCGTGATGAGGATTTAATGAAGGTCATAAGCGATCTCGCTAAGCCACTTAACCTTCGAACACCTCAGTCGTCAGATATCCTGGCGATTCACCGTCTGACCAAAAAGCCGGACTCAGTTCCGGTTATTTTGATTCGCTTCGCCTCGGTCACCCTAAAAGACGCTTGGATGGCGGAACACGTGGCTAGACTGCTACAGAGCTGTGCCCAGTCCAGAAGAACCTAACCAAGGTTATTCTTCAACGACAACCTTACATCTGCGAATAAGGAGCTTTTTTGGCTGGCGAGTACGGGGGCCAAAGAACAAGGATACCGTTTTGTGTGGACCAAGAACTCTAAGATTTTTGCTAGGAAAGCCGAAGGCGCGCCAGCCATTCGAATCATCACAAAAAACAACCTTCTGCTACTGGTGTAAAACATGACAACTTGTTTTTCTGTTCCAGACATTAGTTCATTTATCCAGCGTTTGGGCCCTCTTTCTAATAACTCTTTAACACTTATTCATGTAAATATCCGAAGTTTGCGTAAACACTGAGATGAGTTTCGTGCAGTAATTAATACCTTTACCGCGTCGATAGATGTTTTCTTTCTAACTGAAATTGGTGTGTCATCTTTGCAATGCAATCAATTTATTCTCGATGGATATAATGAGTCATTTTACACCCGTGATCATGGTAGAGGTGGTGGGATTGCTATATACGTTAAAGATAAATGGTTACTATCGCCTCGGAGCATATCTGTTGTCCATGCAGAAACACTGGCTGTTCAAATTTCTTTGTCAGGTTTTTCTTTATTTTTGTTAGCGGTTTACAGGCCTCCCTCAAGAAAATGTTTCGCTCTTTCTTGCTGAACTAGATGCTGTGCTTAACCAGTTTCTTTCGGAAGGACAATTTTGCGTCATTGGCGATTTAAATATTGATACTCTTAAACCTAATAAATCGATAGTTTGTGATTATCTGACTCTACCCTCAAAATATGGCATTGAAAATATTATCACCTTACCCACTGGAGAAGAACTTTTGGTTGAAAAATTAGTAGTTTCCTGTATTGACCATATCACTATTTGTGCTCCGGATATGCCTGTAAAATCCGCCATAATTACTCCTAAACTATCCGATCATTACTTTGTTGGATGTCGTCTAGACGCTCAGGCACCCGAAGAGCAAGGAACCAGGCGCGATTGTTCGTGTATTTCAATTACGGATACGGTAAAATCCGATGCTTTGGTCGCTGCCTTTGACTGGAACGAACTCTTGATGTCCGTACAACCTTCCAATGTTTATAAAGCTTTCGCCGAGGTTTTTCAATCTTTTTATTGTGCCGCCAAGAAACAGGTTAATTTCAAACGACGGTCTTATAAGCCACGGTTTAATTCTGATATTATGACAGCAATCAAAGAAAAAGATACGTTGTGGTTACGTTCCCGTCGTTCACCAAACAATTTGCAGTTAAAAGCAGAGTATCGAAGCGCTCGGAACAAAGCTAATGCAATCATACGGTCTGCCAAACGATGCTACTTTCAGCGAAGATTCTTTGAGGCAAGATCGAATCCACGTGAAACATGGAAGTTGATTAATTCTTTTACAGGGCGTGGAGGAAAGGCTTCGCTTCTTGACTCCCTTCAAAAACACTTCGGCACAGATCTGCAATCAGTAGTGAACGACTTTAACAAACTTTTTGCTGCGTCATCGAGCTTTGCGAGAGACAGTGATTTCAAACCGCTTGCCTCGAGCGCAAGCATTGGTGTATCAAACTCAGCGTTTCTTCCTCTTTTCACGATAGACGAATTACACTACATTTTGTTTTGTTTTTAAACGAAATAAATCTCCTGGTGTTGATGCAATTCGTATTAGTGATCTCTGCCGAAACTTTGGACGTGTTCAGCACGTACTTCTTACCATGATAAATGAGTTCTTGGTCTCTGGTGTCATCCCAATTGAACTAAAAACCGCACTTGTGAAGCCTGTTTTCAAGGGAGGATCGCCTAACAAGCCTGAGTGCTATCGCCCTATTTCTATCTTACCTTGCATTGGGGAGATTTTGGAAAAGCATTTGTATCTTGTAATGTCCAGCTTCATTAAAACTTCCAACATCCTGTCGCCTAACCAGTATGGTTTTGTTGCTGGAAAGGGCACTCAACCACTGCTGGAAGATTTTTCTGACCTACTACACAGTGCTTTTGAGTCGAAACTTATGTTCATGTGCAATTTTTCTTGATGTCGCCAAGGCCTTTGACACGATCAGCATAAGATGCTTCTTTTTAAACTGCAGAATTACGGCTTCCGTGGACCATTTATTGCATTGCTTAAAAATTTCTTTCTTGACCGCTCCCAAATTGTATCTATAGGAAATTTCAAAAGTGCTCGGCTGATGTTAAAAGCCGGTGTGCCCCAGGGATCGGTTTTGTTTCCATTGTTATTTAATACTTTTATTAATGATATCTCTACAAGGCTCACTAGTTGCAAAATTTTTCAGTATGCGGATGATACTTTACTTGTCTCTAGACAGATTAATTACCGCCAAGCTGTGCAGTTATTGCAACATGATTCTGCACAACTAATGAACTGGTTTTATGACAATTATATTGCATATTAACACATCCAAAACCAGACTTGTTTGCTTCAGGAATCCGCTGAAGAGTGTAGAATTGGACTCATCATTTGTGTTACACAGATCCAGATGCCTTGATTGTACATGTAGTTCCCTGAAATATGTTGACACTGTTAAGTACTTAGGCATATTCTTTGATTCAGATTTGTCATAGTCAACGCATTTAACCCATGTTTCTGGCAAGCTTCGCAGCGTGTGCTGCTTACTTTACAATAATAGGGTGTTTATGCCATTTGCTGTAAGAAAATCAATTGCTACTGCTCTTGCTTATAGTATACTAAGGTATCGCATCACATTATTTGGTAACTGTGCAGAAATATGGCAAACTAAAATTGACCGCATCCTTAGGAATTTGTTAAGAAGTGTTGGTTATCATTATGATCTTGCACCAGAAGCTGACATCTTTGAGGCTCTACAACTGCCTAACTTCCATTCTCTCTTTTTGCAATGTGTTGTGCTTTCTCATTTCTGGTGTAGCGAATTTAAACATCCCTTTGTGCCCCGCAGAGATTTACGTACCTCTGATCGCTTCATAATCCTCCGGTGTTTCACAAGATATGGTAAGCGAGAGCGCTCTAATTATGTGCCATACATTTTTAACAGACTCCCCGACCACTTCTTTGAAGCTGCAAATAGGAGAAAATTGAAAAATCTATTGAACAGTTTTACGGTCTAATTCACTGTACAATTTCAATAATGTACTATTGTGTGATATTTTGTATCTAATATGTTTGCTGGGATATTGTGAGATGATTATTTTCTGTTTCTCGTATAGTGCGATACATGTTTTAAATGTGTGCTCTACGGACTACTTCTGCTATTTGTGACATTCCATTTGCTGGGTTCTGTCCTTCAAGCCTCTACTGGCTTTGACCGACCCGTCACCATATACTGTTATGAAGGTATCTAAATAAATTAAATGAAATGAAAAAATGAAATGAAATTATTATTGCATTAGAGTGTAAATACTGCATGGTGAGCTTGACACTGTTTTTGTGTGGGGACATTGTGATTATGACTAGTAGGGTGCTGTCCTACAAGCCTTTTACTGTCTTCAACAGACCCGTGCTTCGAATAGAAGAATTATCTACAGAAATAAATATATTATTATTATTATTAATAATAATAATATATTCGTCAATTAAAGAGACAGCTTAAAACAATATGCTAAATTTTCTTACATTTGTTTTTTTGCCCCTGCATTACCTCGTTCAAGTGACTGTCAAATACTATTTTTCTTTTTGTCGTGTTTTTGCTTTTTTGATTGACCTTGTCTTTGTAGCTCTAAGACATTCTAGATGATGTACGGTTTTCTTTATTCGTATTATTCAGTATTGTAGTGTTATAGTTGTTCTTTCAGTGTTATAGTGAACTTGTTTCTTAGTAAGAGATCCTTCTTGGTGTTCGGTTTTCTTCGCTTGTATTCTCATTCTTTTAGGTTTTTTTGTTGTTCCTTTTTTGTATTTCAAATAATTGATGGTTTTTTGTTTTGTTTTCATGTAAATAGTTTTGGTATTTTCACGCCGTTGCCGGGTCCAGTCCCACAAGCCGCTATTGGCTTTTGACGGACCCGCATTTTTATGTATTGTACTTATATTTGTGGAATAAAAATTATCATTATTATATTATTATTATTATTATTATTATTATTATTATTATTATTATTATTATTATTATTATTATTATTATTATTATTATTATTATTATTATTGCGGAACGTGTTTTGAGAGACGGTGGACGTTTCATAATCCCACGTGTTTATACAAAATATGGAAAACGACTGCGCTCATTTTATGTACCCGAACTTTTTAACGGCTTACCGGACACGTTTTTTTGGGATAAATCCACCAAGCGTCAATTGAAAAAACTATAAGAGCAATATGCTAAAGTTATACTTACGTTTTTCGGCTTGCATGCAATGTTAGTCCCTTTTCGGCTTATATATCAATAAATTGACACTAATCTTGAATAATCTGCAGATAGTCCCCTCCAACGATGACCTCTAACCTTTGTTTCTCTCTTTAGTCTTTGTCTCCAACATGGAAAAGCAATATTCTGTAACACGTGCTTATCTCTAGTTTTTGGCAGGGTTTTCGTTTGCGGCCTGATTGTATTTGGTTCAGTTGTGCGTGTGCTTTATGTTTTAATGAGCATTATGCGCGAGTTTGCATCTAGATCCCGACTGCTGTGTGTGTGTGTGTTTTTTTTTAATTTTACATTGTTATTTTGCATGATATCTTTCAATGATTAGTTTGATGTTTCATTACACCGCTGCCGGGTCCGTCTCCACAAGCCAATATTGGCTTTTTGACGGACCCGCATTTGTTTGTATTGTATTTATATTTGTGCAATAAAATTATTATTATTATTATATTATTATTATTATTATTATTATTATTATTGTTGTTTGTGGTTCAATATCACAAACTGAAGAAGAGATCATAGCAGTCTTGGTCTTGCCATTTTTCTACTCCTTATTGGCTCAGACCGTTGTATTGAAACACTTCTGGTGTGATAATTTCGAAGTACCCCATATCAGTGTCTCGATCGCTTCGACACAGCGAGCGGTATGAAATGCCTTTTGTTGTGACAAAACACGGGAAAAAGATTCCAAAACTTTTCATGTTCCTTATATGTAGAAGGGTGGAAAGTTGGGCTAGTTGGTATTCATCTTAATTTTGAAAGCGCACAAAATATGTTTAATACATGTTTAATATATGTGCCTATATGTTTAATTGCCTACCGGACGATGTTTACACTGTGGACTCACTAAAAAAACTGAAGCAAGTGCTCCGATGTAAAAGTGCAACTTTTTGACTGTGCTAAGTATATGCATGTGTTTGTGCGACCATCATCGTTTATATTTTGATGTATCTTGAGCTTGGAAGTTCACGGTGTGGGGACGCTTTTTTATCACACACTGTAGGGTCTTGTCCAACAAGCCTATTGTCTGGCTTTGAGAGATTCGCCTCCCTATCAAGTGAACTACACGCGTAAATAAACATTATTATTATTATTATTATTATTATTATTATTATTATTATTATTATCAGTCCAGCAAATTGAACTTCCTTAATATACTTGCTATATTCATTCTTCCGCATTTAGCCTTAGTATTTGAAAAACATATCTTGAAAACAATGAACCCGTTCCTTCAGAACTTTTATCTTTTGGCCCCCTCTAAGCACGGCTTTATCTCTGGGCGAGGCACTGATTCGTTGCTTGAACAGCTCATAGATGTATTACATGCAACATTTGATAGCAACAAGTAGGCTTGCGCGTTGTTTATAAACGTTTCAAAAGCTTTTGATTCAATCAGTCTCAAAATGATACTGTAAAAGATTTTCGACTTCGGTTTTAGGGGCCTTTTTTCAATATACTTCAGGATTTCTTAATGAACCGGGTCTAAGCGATTAGTCTGTAATCGCTTAGACCCTTTTTAACTAAAATGCAACAATTATGGGATCCAAGATCTTCCTGAACTGAGGAGATTCGAAATCCTCCACAAAAATATTACGGGATATAGCTTTTCATTTCTTTCCAGGCATTTTTCTCACAGATGTGCTAGTGTCAATAACACATTGCCACCAAGAGTGGCAATCTGTTGTTGAAAGCTGGCGTACCTCAGGCTTCTGTACTGTCTGCACTTTTATTTAATTTCTATTTGAATGACCTCGCAAAAACTCAGTCCGGGTGTGAAATATTTCAATATGCAGACGATAGACTGCTGGTGTCACGGCATCTTAATTTGTGCACGCCAGTTGCCTAACTGCAAGATGATGCGACGCATTTGAAGGACTGGTTTGATGCTAATCTGAATCTAATTAATATTAATAAAACAAAATTGATGCGTTTCAGCAATCGTTTGAAGCTAAAAAACCATGATTTTCCTTTAGTGTTGCAGTCCTCAAGGTGTGTGCGCTGTAAGTGTTGTCCTCTTGAATATGTTAATACAACAATATATTGAATTTGTTTTTGATTGTAACCTATCTTTGAAATTTCACCTTAGTCATGTAGATAAAAAATTGCGAAGTATATCATGTTTGTTGTATACCACGAAGACGTTTCTTCCTTTTAAATTTCGAAAAATGTTGGCCAATGCTCTTGTCTACGGCTTGCTACGTTATGCGATTGCTTTGCTTGCAAATTCGTTCTGCACTTTACACAGTAAGATTGATGGTATTTTAAAAGGTATTTTACGGAAATCGCCAGTGACAAATTGTTTAAATATTTCTGCATTCCATGCTTTCTTCACTTTTTCAAAGATCTGTCTTCGGTAAGCATTATTGGCACAGCACTTTCATACTCCCTCGCGTTCATTCACGCTTTTTGCGTAAAACTGAGGGTTTTGTTCTCCCAAGCGTTTATACGAAATATGGAAAAAAGTTCCGCTTGTTTTATGTCCCTGAAATGTTTAATGGTTTGCCTGATGCGTTTACCGATTAAATGCAAAGGGACAGCTGAAAAGGCTTCTCAAAACAATTTGCTGAGGAAAGACTGCTTGATGTTATTTAAGTGTACTTTTTTGTATTGTATTGCTTTCATTCATTCTAAACCGGGCGCATATCTTGTTATCATGTTTATAACCAGCTATCTTTGACGTTGAGTTATGGTTTTTGTGTTTTCTGTAACATCTGTATCGCAACAGTTACCACAACGCGTGGCTTTTTTTATATATTTTTCCCCTCCAGATATTGTTGTATTTTCTTTCGGCGGGGGAGGGGGGGTGGCATGTAATTCTTATGCTTTTGTAACCTCTTAACCTGGCTTTGTGTAGAAATGCTTATAGTGAAAGTGTGTCTTTTGTCGCGGATGATCATTTTTATTCTGTGCATGTGTTCTTTGACTATTCTAGGCCGGTGCAGGGCCCAGTCCCACAACCCGTTTTCGGCTTTTGATGGGCCCGTGTTCTCATGTACTAA
The DNA here is from genome assembly GCA_037355805.1 of Ixodes ricinus. Classification (NCBI taxonomy): domain Eukaryota; kingdom Metazoa; phylum Arthropoda; class Arachnida; order Ixodida; family Ixodidae; genus Ixodes; species Ixodes ricinus. The sequence continues at coordinate 13,028 of JAZHYW010023876.1, forward strand.
TAGGGAATATCTGAAATAAAAATTATCATTATCAGTATTCTGATTATTATTATTTTTGTCTTCAATGCACTTCCATTCCGGTAGAGTATCGAGATGGCGTGAAATATCTGGGCATATATATTGATAGAGATATGAACTGGAATGCTCATTTTACATACATCTGCAAAAAAAAGAAACTGACGAGCGGAAGTTACCTTTTATATAATGCAGACTATTTTTGTCCGGAATCTGTTCGAAAAATTATTGCCTATTTGCTTGTATATGGCGTTGTTCGCAACTTCATAGCCATTTTCGGCAATTATTTTGACTTTTGGAGAAGCAACGATGACTGGGTCCTGAAAGCTATCCTTAAAAGAGTTTTTTTTTCTAAACTTGAAATAACTGAAGACTCCAGTATTTTCGACTGTTTGCAGCTACTGAACTTCCAAATCCCCTATGTTTACTCGGCGGTATTGCGACACTTTTTGAACTCCGATTTTATGATCTGAAGGCAGACATCACGTGATCTTCGAAATAAACATTTTTTCACATATTTCTCTTTCGCACTCATTGGGAGGAAATTTAATCGCGTGTTTTCTTGTACCACAATTGTTTTCTCACTTACCGCATCAACTTCTAAATTAAACATCGTTCGGCAGAATTAAAGATATGCTTAGAGGTATTTCATTTTAATGAGGAACTGTTGTTTTCAGTCCCTATCCTGTTTCTTTATGTGTAAAAGCATTTTGCATAGTAATTTGTCACTCTTGAACGCCTGCCTTTCTGGAACATTGTTTGGTATTCAGCTCTTTTTACGACACGTTATTTTTAATAGAAGACCCCTTTCGATAAATTCTTTAAATATCATAATACTATGCCCCAGTATTTCATTTTGCTTTTACATTGCTTTTGCTTTCTGTGTTATTGTATGCATAGTTCAGTCGGGTAAAATATTAACGCTATAGCTAGGGTGACTAACCTACATAAAATTGTTTTAACATTTCTTTTCTTTTTTTCTTTCTTATATTTTATGAATTGTACGTAGGTACGTATCGGGGTTTTATCGAAGGATGGCATCGCGCAATACGACCACAACCGTGAACATAGAAAACGCTCTAATGAGATCAATAAACTTCAGACTTCTGCTTTATTAACTTGGCAAAACGGAAACAAGATGTTGCGGCGAAGGTGTCTACCCATTTATTGCCTCTTCCTTAGTGGCGAGAAAGAATGCCCAGTACCTAACATAATTGTGTGGGGTGAAAGCCACTTCCGAAAAAGAGTGTTAGTGGTGAAATAAAAGTAAAAAAGCAGACGAGCTGGGGAAGAATCATGATTAAGAATTAGAAACCTTGAGACAAGAAAGCCAGAATTACATACACATCAACCTCTCAAAATAAGCACAGCATAACCCTGTCGTTTATTTCCAAACCGTCATTTTCTTTGTGAACTTCCATCCAAATTATACATATTCAACACCAGACACACTCACTACAGAAAGCAGAAAAAAAGTTGTATAATTACACAGCCGCAAGTCAGTCTGCCTCAGTGGGCATCTGATGTCTCAGGTATAGATGAGCAATTTAGCCAGTGCGGTGCCACCCACTACATTAAGAAAGCCTTGAACACGCCAACTGAGTCTCCATCCATGTCGACAATTTGTTTTTCTTTTCTTGTCGTCTTGTTTTTTTTCGTAAACAAGGTTGCCCCCCAAAAAGTATAAATATGCGGCAACGGCTTCTGAGATTGCAGTAATATACGAAACAACAAGGGACTATGGATCCTCGTACGTTGGTCAAACTGGCCACTGCCTGAACGACCGAATATTGGAGCGCAAGGAAGCGGTTAATTTTTCTTTTGCTAGTTCTGACATTCTAAGAAACCTGAGTGAATGTGTAAATTGTTATCAAAATTGAAACCACACAGATGTGCTTGGTAAAAAAAAATTATTTTTAAAGGGTGATTAAAAAAGCAATTAGATTCGCAATTAGATTAGCACCCGGGGCGGGCTACATCCCCGGGTGCTGCTGACCCTCGTGACGCCACTGCCTATAATAGCAGTCTGCAACGTCAACACGTATTATACACGTGTATTGGGCTATTTTAGCGCATTGTTCGACGCCATAAAGTCTAAAGAAAAACACCCTAACTGACATATTTCTGTGCATCCAAGTGTAAAACGAGTCCCATGGCCTTTCCCACCAATGGCGGACCACGCACATTTTTACAAGACGACCCTGAAACAACACTACGCACAACTCCGACACTCAATGCAGACACTGCCTACACCACACCCCAGCTTACTACCTGATAAACCTACACTGAGAGCCATCCAGCTTAACACACTCATCACCCGTGCCCGACTTTTTCTCTGTCGTTTCTGATCAGATCCCTCTTGCCCCAATTGCCCCTTCTCCTACGCGAACATTGAGCATCTCCTGTCCGCTTGCCCCACAGCCATCCGATCTCCGACTACCCCAACACTGGCGGGTGTGGCTGGCCTCGGCGGCTCACGTCGATCAGCTGGCTCTGGTCCGCTTAGCGGAGGAGCACCTCTAGGGTCTTTGTCGGACCCTCAATGAAGTCATTCTCTCTCTCTTCCAAACTTTTTATTTTGTCACAACACCAAGCAATATCTGCTCTCATATTGAAGCGCGAAGACAAAACGCCTTTGCGTTTTCCCCATTGGAATGCATTACCGGAAGTCAAATTTAGACTGCTTGAAGTCTGCTTCCAAATGAAACAGTACACTAGCGCCACCTGAGCCTCTAGCGTCTATTGTAATAACTCTATGGTGTAGTGAGTGCGCCTGGTGTTGAATGTGTAGAATTTAGATGTAAGGCGACAAAGAAGAATGCTGTTGTTCAAGTAAATGACAGTTATATGCTGTGCTGGTTTTTAAACGGTGGCGTGCTAGTCCTTTTCGTTTTCTTGTCTGAAAGTTTTTCTTTCCTAATTCTAATTGTAGCGCGAGCTCAACCGCGTTTTGACTTTTATTTCACCACTAGCAGTCCTGGCGCCCTCTTTCCGTAAGTGCCTTCTACCCCACCCAATTAAGTTCAGTACTGGACAACTTTTCTCGTCACTTAGGAAGATGCAATAAACGGGGAGACACCGTTGCCGTAACATTCTGTTTCCGGGCTGCTAAGGTAATAAAGCAGACGTCTGAAGTTCACTGACCTCAGAAGAGCGTTATCTCGGTGCACGGTTGAGGGTGGGGTGAATGACTTTTCACCCACTTGGTTGCCAGAGGATATTGTCTACGCTCAGAAATGAGCAGCAATCATCGTCACGCAAGGCCGTCGACGACCATGCTATTCTTGTTTTATGCTTTACTTTTTCTAATCTGCTACCAGGTTTCGAAGCAAAGCCATTATATTTTTCTTGCATTCATCGCATCCACGGGTTTCAAAGGACGTCACACATCCGAAACTAGCAATTCCTGCTGTTTTATACCAAACAGACACAAAGGCGAGCTATAGTGACCTTCTTCACAGAAACTCCCCCAGAGAATCGCTTTGAGAACAGTTGTGCTGGCAGACTAATATAATTTTTTCCCCAGAAATAATGGCTAATACTTCCGCTTCTGTGTCGTGTAAGAAAATACAATCCAAACGAACATTGAGTGTATTCTTTCCAGGCTATTTTCAGCAACTCAATCTCCGCGGAAATGCAAACCAGTGGATCGGAGAACTATTCTTTAGGGTGTGTGCGGTATTGAAAAGAGACTTCCATGGACGTAGTTGATGGCCCAGAGAGAACTAATATATTGTCACGTCGCCGAAGAGATTCGCTTTCTTCACTTAAAAGCTGGGCAATTTAATCTAATAAACGATAATTACGCGTTGTTCAATTAGGCCTAGTGTTGCCTGAAAACTTTTTCCTCTTTTATTCTCCGGCATTTCTTTTTTTCTCCAAATTATGGATATCGATGATGGTATAAATGAGATGTGGAACGTAGATTACAATCAAAGTTTCGTTCATTTTAGTTTTCAATTATAATTTTGGTATGATGTCTATTTTTACTGAAGATTGGAAATTGCTTGTCCCTGCCACACTCTAAGCGCATCCATGACATCTCTTAAACATTTACAGAAACTTGTGGAGTCTGTATGCATGACGAGAGGAAATGTTTCTATGATTTTGAAATGTTTTGAAAGTTTTCCTCCAGAAATTTGTGGCCCTTTTGAAAATATCTGAAGTATACTACGCACACAAACCGTGAGTTTTTCGAAATTATTAAATGATAAGATTTCACTAAAAGATGACACATTATCATTTTCAAAATAAAAATAAATCTAAAATATTTCTATGGGAAATTTAGAAGACGATTACTTAAAATACGATTATGTAGAAAAAAAAATGAAAGCCGTTTACAACTCCCTATAACGCCGAATTAGAGCGCAGCTCTTGAGGAGGAGGAGGGAAGGGTACTGAGTAGAGGGTATGCCCCTCTTCTCTCCTCCTCTGCATGGCCAAAGGTTATAAACTTGAAAGTATAAAACAGCGAGGACGAGGACGAGAACAGGACATCTTTCATTTTCCCGTCCTCGTCCTCGCGGTTTTATACTTTCAAGTTTATATCCATTAACCAACACGCTCGTTTTCAATTGTAACTGCGAAAGATCATGCGGGGGAAGGGGGTCACGACCTCAGGGGTCACGCGACCTCGGGGGGGTCACGTGCTTTCGCGGGGGGGGGGGGAGGAGGGGTCACTTGACCTCAAGGGGGTCACGTGACAGCGCGGGGTCACGTGACCCTCGTGAGGTCACGTGACTCTGGTCACGTGACCCTCGCGCGGTGCATTATGGGACATTTCCCATAATGCACCGCGCGGGGAGTCACGTGATTCTGCACGAGGTCACGTGACCCTCGTCACGTGACGCTCGCGCGGTGCATTATGGGACATTTCCCATAATGCACGGTCACGTGACTCTCCCGAGGTCACGTGATCGTAGCGCGGTGCATTATGGGACATTTTTATAATGCACCACGCGGTTACGCCGACGGCGACGGCGACGCCGACGCCGCTCAAGCCGGAAACGGGCGCCTAAGAGCTGCGCTCTAAAAACAAAACAAAAAAAAACACTAATCTAGTGGTATATCTAGATGAATATCCGGAGGACACACTTGGGATAGAGAACTCTCCCACCTGATATACACGTCATGACCTTCTACGAACGCTTACTCTAATGATTCAGTGTCATTTTAGCGGTACATATCTTGTGACAACGCACAATAAGAGTTTCACGCATGGGTATGCGTTCCAAAACAAAGATTCGAAAACTATTTTTATAGTGAGATGATGGAAACCTTAAACATTATCCATGAGGACAGTTATCAGCCTGGCCAATTTTGATATAACCTGTTGTACCGGCAATATATATTCCTAATCTTTTAAACCATGGTGATTTAAAACTCCCCGTAATTTCAAGAGAAATGCTCGTCTGTCTGTGTATTTCACATCTCATTTTTTCAGGAAAATTCACGTCACGTAACGTCACGGCGTGACGTAAAAGCACGACTTAATTAAGTGATGACACATCGCGTGAATATGGTGCGTTACGTCTTGTTACAGGACATTTATTTCCCCGATAAATGTTGTGGGGCATTTGATTCCACGTGACCAGATGTTAATGGACGCCAGGTGATGTAACACCGTGACATCAGTTCGCGTTAACGTATCATGAGATCTCTTGGTAGTGCGTGACATTACGACTTGGCAGGATGACGTCACATCAATTGACATATATCTTCCCGCTAACTTGGCGAGAAAATTGAAGCCACGTTGCCTGACATGATGTGATTTCAATTTTCCTATTAAATATAGCGCGAAAACTAAATTAATGGACAACCTGTTTAAAATTCCCTAGACGGCTATTCAACGTTTTAAACAAATATGAAGATCGCTCCTTGCGTACTGTATTCCACATATTTCAGGTATTCGAAAACAAAGGTTCCTGCTAATTTGTTTTTCGTCATTAGCTTCATCTTTAAATTTGTCTTTGCAATAGCTTTATGTTTATTCAGATAGAAATGTCGCCATCAAAAATTATTGCAGGTGATTAAATAAAGGACCGCACTTATTATTAACCTTTCTGCGCGCAAGACATGCGTCATCTTATCTGGTGCTGACAGTGCGTGATTGTTCGGAAGCACAATTATACGCGTATAAGAAAACGTTTCGCAGTATGTAAGCTTTAAATAAAATGTCTTAAATTTAAAGCACGTAGTTTTGAATGTGAATTAAGATTCATATAAACTCGTTACAGGTTAGGGATTGTCGCTCAAGTCAGTTTCTATAGTGAAAATTGGGTGTTCTGAATTAAATCTTATACCCATTGATGAACTGTACCCGATTTGAGCCAAACGTCGGTAGCATAAATGTTCCCGGGGATTGTGTACACCAAACATGAAAGAAAAAATGAAAGACGTTTACAAATCTTTGTAACGCGGTATTAGAGGGCTGCTCTTGAGGAGGTGGAGGCGTAGGTACAGAGGGGAGGGTACGGAAAGGAGGGTATGCCCCTCCTCCTCCGTCCAATATTCGTGTTGAGGTCACGTTACGTTAGTTTTTCCGCTAAATCTAGCGGAGAGACTGAATTTGTTCATGTATGATGTGGCACGAAGTCAAGTGACGTCGTTTTCCCTGCTATATTTAGGGGGCAACTAAATTGACATTGAGGTCACGTGACATCGGTTTCCCGCAAAATCTAGCGGAGAAACTGAATTTGTTCATGAGTGACCTGACACGAAGTCGTGTGACGTTGTTTTTCACGCTAAATTTAGCGGGGAAACTGAATTGCTGTTGAGGTCACGTGGAGTCAATTTCTCCGTTTAATCTAGGTCAGAGACGAAATTTCTTCATGGGTGACGTGACAAAAAGTCATGTGACGTTATTTTCGCTGGTAAATTTAGGTGAAAAATGACGCCTAGTGACGTCAGCACCAATTTAATTTCCCCTAAACTTTTTTTTGAGAAGCTGAATTTGTTCACGTGTGACATAACCCGAAGTGTAGTCGCGTCATTTTCCCAGTTTAATTTAGTGGGGAAACTGAATTGGTGTCGAGGCCACGTGGCGTCAATTTTAGCAGTAAAACTAGCTGATATATTTTATTTGTCTATGGGTGACGTGGCACAGGCATGTGACATCATTTCCCCCGCTAAATTTAGCGGGGCGGTTACGCCGACGGTGACGCCGCGAATAGCGGAAACGACCGCCTAAGAGCTGCGCGATAAAAGCCGGAGACCTAGGAGGCTCGGGCCAGGCATAATTATTCATAATCATGGCGTCAAAGGCGTTCATGGCGTCAAAAGCGTTCGAGGTGTCATGGTAGGCTCCGGCATGAGGACAGACATCTCCAACCATTCAGCATGCAGTCAAAAATAGACGATAGGGGAACTGGAGGGAGCAACTTTGCAAGCTCTAATGACAGCCTCTAAGCCCTCAAATGTTTTTTTTCGGACCTTGAACAGCAATTTGTTCTTGAAATGGAAACAATGAGAAATGAACTGAATAATGACACATTATTAATCTCGCTAAGGCATAGAAATAGCTTGTGGTGAGCATTGAGCTTTGCTCTACAACTCCGCCCACTCCAAGACCTAATACTATCCGCTTGAATTCCGAAAGGGACGAGTGGAATCCATTATTGATGACGCTCTGGAAACATTCCAGCTTTCGGGGGATGAAATCTTGCCCTTCAATCATTTTTCTTTGAAGATAGAGCCGTATACTCGAATTCGTTTTCACGCCCACACTAATGGCTTTCCTTTCGAATCACATACGACAGCTAAGACGAAAGGTGCGGTGTGGTTGAAAGCTTGGAGAGGAACCTCTTAGCTAAATCGGTAAGAAAAAACGCACCCTCCTTTGACTGCGCGTATTGGAGTCTTCTGTAAGCTCTAATAGGGAGTTTCAGGGAACCGTTTTTGCACATCCGAGACGGTACGATAGGCTCCCTGTTACGCACTGCGCGTATTAGGACCTTCTGTGGTACCGCATGCGCAGTTCGTACTAAAGGGCCCATCGTACCGTCTTGGATATGCAAAAACGGATCCCTAAAATTCCCTAATGTCCCATGTGCGTGCCCTATTTGCCTTGACGATGCACGTTTTACGCTGCTTGACCGACTATCGAATCCTAGCGTCAGCGGTCCGACTTAATGGGAAAGCGAGTGTACGTTTGAGCTTACAGGTGACGATGGGCACTGCTTCATGCTATACTCACAGAGCAGCTATGCTATCATGCCTCCAACACGAACGTTTCCGGGTGGGAACGCAAAGAAACGGTACCATTCTAGAATTAGAATAAAAATGAAAGCATGTTTTTTAAAACATGTTTGTGTTGTTGTTGTGGGAGCTTTCAAGTAAAGCTTTCAAGTTAAGTTAAACAACGTGTTCTTTTGAATATTGGATAAAAGAAGAACTAAGCTCGAACTATCATCAATGTTGTTGTTTTTCTGCTTTATTTTTCATTTAAAGGAAATATCTGCAACGGAAGTCAAATTCAGGTTGACTACTGCTCTTAGGAACTTAGCACCTTTATTTTTTGCACCTTAAGTGTTCAGGCTTACAAATTCAAACATGACCGCGCACAACTGTTGAACAATGCAAAATGTGTCCAAAATCGGCTACCTTATCAAAAATTGTGGGTGAAATCCTTTTGCATAATTCTACCATATGAGCAAATAAAAGTGCGTTATATTGAGGAAACAGTGCGCATTTCTTCTGAGGAAGTAGATTTATATTTTGCTTACTAAATATAATTTCCAAATATTCCTGCTAGGTGGGTGCCACATTCCCGGATACGGGACCAAATGCTTGGTATTCTGCATATACACACCGGATCAGCTAAAATTTACAAAGTTCTTAAATTCTTCTAAGATTTGAGAAATTTGACTCCCTCAAACTTTCATTTCTTTCTAAAATGTAAACCAATCTTGGGTGTAAATAAGTTTCGGTCGATTTCAAAGGCAATATATGCTGTCAGTGGCCTTTTTGGGGCCCAAAAATACTCACATCCGGCAGGACATTTATAAGTTGTAAAAAAGTTGAACCAATTGTGTTGAACTTCGAGGAAACCATGTAAAATATAACAGATGACTTTCATTCGATTTTTTTTCTCGACTGTCATTCCAGCAACTTTTAAAGCTAATCTCTTGTTATGCTGTGCCAAAGAAGACACCTAATCAAAATTAATGTCGATAGGAACATTGATAATGAGACAGTCGGGCTGCGAAGATAGAAAGCCTATATGTAAGCGAGGGAGACGCTCAAGCCATGGTGAGCGTTTGAAATTTAATGGCGTACGCCCCCTGGGCACACCAGTTACAGGTGCGCGTGTGTTTCATTGTCGCGTGGAGAGGATAAAAAAAACGAGCGCAGAGTCAAGACACTCGCATACTATCGACACTTCCGACTTTTACTCGCAGCTTCAATTGCAAACACGCATCGTGAAGTATGTGACCACGATCTAAGTAGTTCGAAACAGTTTGCGATCTAGGCACATTGTGCGAAGAACAAGAAACGTATGCTGACGGCATCAGTTCCGTTAAACGGCTTTGGACTCAGGCAAGCAATCTCAGAAATTGTGCGTGGTCGTGCTCATACTTTTCAAAACCGTACACCGGTATGCGTAGCCTCAGTCATGTCGTGTGATCACCACAGGTATGAAGAAATAAAATCTCTGTAATAATCATGGTTTTGCGTAGTAAAAATAAAAATTGTCACATCAGGGTAGGATTTTTGCATTTTTTAAAACTACTTACAATAGTAGAGCTGAAAGAAAAAATAAATCCTCAGGTGCCGACGCCACCAGGAGCGTAGCCAAGGGGGTGTTCAGGTGTCAGAACACCCCGAAACTTTTATTCGCACGCATTCCCCCTCCCCCCTCCCTCCGCGTGCAGCTGCTTTCTCTTTTGGCCACTCGCTATTTCTTCCATTGTACTCAAACTGAACCGGATTAGTGTCCAAATCCCGCAAGCTCGCAGCGAGCGGAGTGAGGGGGCTTGGGGCTGGCATGGCATTACAAAAGAACGAATGCTTGAAAACCTAACCTCGGTACCTAGGGACACAGATTACTTAACCCCAAAATTGTGGGCGTGTTGCGCAGTTTGCTCGTGTTTCTATTCAGTCACAGCGAAAATTAGAAAATGCATAAATGAAAAGGATGCTGAACCAAATATTTCAGTGTCTATAATAAATGGCGCACTATCTTTCCATGCGTCAGCAGCCGCCGGTGTGCGCGAGTGCACGCAACGAAAGTGACGTCATCATATCCCCCATTCACGCTTAATAAGCTTGAATGCGGGATATGATGACGTAAATTTCGTTACGTGTGCTCGAGCACACCGGCGGCTGCTGACTCATGTAAAAGATAGTGCGCAACTTATTATAGACACTGCAATGTTTGGCTGAGCGTCCCTTTAATTAAGGCGCCGGTGAAGCAATCTGAGTGAAAGAGCTAAGTAAGTGGCACGTCTGTACAGGAGAAGCACATTCAGACATTACTTTGTCACGTGTGTTGTTTTTAAACACTCTGATTGGCTGGGTGAGGCCCTATCCTTCGGCTAATTTTCCAAATTACGAGAAAAATATAATTCCTCATCACACGCCCTTTCCCAGAGAGCTTCAAGGACTGGGCCAGCTTTGCACAACGTTAGAGAAAAACCGTTTTTTACAGCAAATAAATAAATAAATAAACACGAATCTATGGTTCTTCTGCAGAACTTCATGAAATAAGGAACAGAGGAGCTTTCTTGAGAACGAATAAGGAAGTCAGAAAAAGTAATAAAAGCTACTGCTCGAGCACACTATGCGACAGTTGTTTTTTTGGACGGGGGGGGGTGGCGAGGGAGAGAGAGGTATGTTTTAAGTGGGCGAGTTAAGTCAACTTTGTAACCTGAAGAAACATCAGCAGCCACCACCGCTTCAAGCTCCCATCATCGTATCCAGCATAACCGGCCGCTTCGTGAGAGTTATAGTTGGGGTTGTATGGATATTTATACAGCGTGTAGTTGGCTGGCCATTTTTAAAGTTGCGACGAGCCACTCGCTATAGATGAGCAATTTAGCCACTGCAGTACAACCGCTAGCCTGGGGTCTTTAACGTGCACCACGCAGTAGTGATACACGACCGCACGCCGGTACGATGCTCATCCAGATCGAAACGGGTCGGGGTGGGGATTGAGCCCAGGATCCCTGGGTTTTGCTGCGCGAGCATTCGCTCCACGGGCTCCGAGCTGGTGTGCGCTTAACCGCGGCCACCGATACCTTCACTTTGCGATAGACATCCTCGTCCTTTATGTTTAAACTGGTATTTGATTTGTAGGAGAGCTAGTCTAAATGTAATTCTTCACAGTATGAATATCGCAAAGAAAATTAGAAGAAGCTCACTTTTTCAGAACGTTCATTTGCTGTACAAACGCGTCTGCAGTGGGAAGGTCGATTAAAGTTATTCACTTGCACTATCGCATTTGCTTTGTATATGAGAACCCTTTTCTTTTTACAATATATTCAATCTCTTGTCTATCATCACTTTCTCTTTTTTATTAGTCCTGTATTAAAATGTGTTATTTACAATTCAGTTTTTTTAGTCTCCTGTGCACTGTCCTATGTAGGGATCATTATTTAAAGTAGAGGGGTGTGTTTGTCTAAATAAATCGTGTCTAAATATATTTCTTCCTTTTCTTTATTTTTCATCGCACCAGCACCTTAAAGCACCCCCAAAATATTTTCTGGCTACGCCGTTGCACACCAATATTGATACTCAACGCCACTTATGAGTGGAGCATTTCTGAATCAGACAAGCCTAATAAAGTGTAGAATTGTTGTATAGTTACTTGTTTAAAAAGAAATCGCCCTCATCTGGAGTTGCAATTACTAAAAGAGACAAGTGATGTCTTTGAAAACATGGTTGCGCTTATGCACTTGATCGAAAAGCACCTCCATGTTTTCAAAAGATTCCGCACCAACTCCATTCGGACTGACGATTGCTCTTCTCAGTATAGAAATACAAAACACGTGAAAAACAGCAATGGACATCCTTAGACAGGTGCAGTCGCCAGTGTACAATACTAAAATTTAAGAACCTTTGCGCACTCATTCCTCACACTGTGCTAGTTTGAATTCGAGGGATAATGCAGGTAGGCCTTCCCTCCAATAAAAAACTACAAATCGATTACTCTGCAAGAAAAGTTAAAGACTATCGAGTGCTCAAGCCATCCTTTGGGAGGGCAACTGCCTCCTTCTCGGCTTAGGTCATCATATTAACTCCCCGATGTTTTGGCCTCGTATGCGAGAGGCCATTGGATTGACGTGTGTCCGTGAAAGTGCTGAACTACAAAGCACATCTGAGTGTAGTAAATTTATTATAAGTATATGCCAACTCTACTCGGCAGTATAATGAAAAGTCGCACATATGGACGCCTGCTTAGCGTTATCGCATCATCATTTGACTCGCCGATTAATAGAATTCAACACTTGAAGGAACACTTGACGTTACATGTTCCCAAAGCTATCCCTGGGTCATGTTAAAAGGGGTAATGCTCAATATCTGCGTAAAGAACTCAGAAACGGATGCTTGTGAGTCGAAGGAAGGGAGCGGCTCGGCTTGCAGATGATGGAGTTTCTCCAACTTTGGGAGACTCCGGCAACATTATGGCACTCTACAAAATAAGATCAGCCTACGAGTGGTGTTCGCAAAGAGGAAGCTCATTCGGGTTGCAAATGAAGTAACATGCGCGCGCACACACACACACACACACACACACGACACACACACACACACGCACACACACCCATACACAAAAGTATCAACGTCAATTCAGAATTTAATATAAAGCGAAACCCCGGACTTCATATCCGAAAAACCTGGCCGTGATATACCGCCTTGAAGGGTGGGATTCAACATTGGGTTCGTGATTCTGGGTTCGATGTCCCCGAAAGATGCTGCTTGCACTTTGGCTAATGGAGGTTTTTGGAAGTATTGCTAAAATGGTATACCGTCTGGTTGGAGACTCGCGTCGCTTAGTTTGCGGGAAAATGCAGTTTCTTCCGGCCGCATTTCCGACAGAGGTTTCCTATTCCTAATGAAAACCCCAAAGTCCTTCCTGCGGTGGTTCACCCGGATTTCCCCATTTGTTTTTTTTAGGCTTAAAACTGTTAACTTTAAGAACTTCACATAAACCCGCATCTTATATACAGTGAAGTTCAAAATATTTTCATTATTTACCAGCTCTTCTTGTTATCACGTGTATAATCAATACCACGGAAAAGACAAGGCCTGCGCGTGACGTCATCACTTGTGGTTCACCGACACCATCCAAGCGAGAAACACGCTGAAAGTCAACGAGAGTACACCGCAGAGCGGGAGAGGTGTGCTCCAGCGTTCCTGCGCTCTAGTGTTGAGTTCGTTGTGAGACACAGAAAAACGCGCTGGTGGCGACGATAACGGGAGCTGGGCAGTGCTGCCATAGAGTAGTAATATAAAAAAGGTAAAAAGTGTACATTGGGGATCCTTCGCCGCCCAGATAAGTCCTCATAAAGTCAAATATACTAGGTAGCAAGTTACTCCATCGGTGTAACTTGCTACCTAGAAGCGCTGTCTATCGGCCGGCAAGCCTCTGCCGACCGATAAACACCACTTCTCTAAAAAAAAAGTTACATTTCGCAATTCTTGCTAATAATTTGTCCAAAAAAACTTTTAATATAAAGGTAATGTAATATTGTTTGCAGAAATATTGCAACCACTTAAATTATTCGATGTTACATCATTATACCCCTTGCAGTGGCATCCACAGTCATACGGGCGGCACCATCTATATGGGGGCACGTTGGGGCGCACGGACGCGTCTCGAGCTCCGCGACATTGTGGCATCGTTGTTCCCGAGCTTGAGGTATGTAAATAGGTGCTTATTTTTCTGGGGTAAGTTTGTTTCATTGGCTGGTGGTCCGAGTTGCCGCGAAGAGAGATATATCGCTCCCGTATCGGAGTTTGCACGTACCTTGCGCGCGCACTTGCCAAATGGCTACGACGCAGTGTGAGATGGTGTGAAAATACGGACATTAGAGCATTTGCATAGAGTAAGTTTACGTTACTCTATAACGTTTTCGCATATGACAAGCACGCTAGCGATACCGCAAATGACCGCCCAGCTTTCCGCAGGTTTATGCATCGGGGCGATGGGAACTCGTTTCACAGTTTACAGAAGGAGACGCAGATGGCGCAGGGCCGACGCGTTGGGGAAGAACGGCAGAACGCTGTGAGTTAACCGGCAGCGGAACTCGCTTCTGGTGATATTGTCACGAATGTCACGCAGAGACGCGGTTAGTGTAGTAGGGTACTAAACATTTACTAGAAGCGAAATTGTGACGAAAAAAAAAATTCAAAGCGGTATCGCCACAGGCGTCGAAGGTCGGCGGAATGGTATGAATGAACGTCAATAACGGTAAACATTTTGGCCGCGCACACGCTCCCTTGGCAACACGCGTGCCTTTAGTCGCCCCTTTTAGAAGCGCATCGTCTCGATGCAACGTACCAGGATACAAAAGAGCAAAACAAACAAAACAAGAATGGCAAACTGCGGAGGCTTGTAAAAAAAACTCCTATCCAGCTTACAACAAAAAAATTAAAGACGTTTAAATTCTCGGTAATGCCGAATTAGAGTGCAGATCTTGAGGAGTAGGAGGGACGAGTATGCCCTTCCTTCCCCTCCTCCCTCTCCCCTCCTTCTCTCCTGATCCCCTTCCATTTAGCGGAAAACATATTTCGCTAAACGTAGCTGGGAAATTTTTCCGCTAAGTTTAGCGAACAAAGTTTCCTTCAAATTTAGTGGGGAATTAGGGAGTTTTCGAAGATCGTTTCGGCAGTCCCACAACGCTCTCCGCAATCCGCTACGACACCCGGAACTCTTTAAGGGTAACTGCAAAGAAAAAAAAAAGTATTTTTAAACAGCCTAATTGGGCAAGCATGTCACAAAACAATTTTTCCGCCAAAAACAAAATTTTTTACAGCAATATTTATTGCGCGAGACTGATTTTAGTTTGCGGCTATTTCGTCCGCTTTAAATCGCGCGCCACAAAATTGGTATTACACGTCACGGAGTGGCTGCTATACGTCACGGAGTGACGTAGAAGAGCCACTCCGCGCGCGTCGAAAGAGCGGGAGTTTGAAATGTGGAGAAGTTGTGACTACGACTAAATTACGTCCTGTGGCATAAATATTGCTAGAAAAACTTAGTTTTTTTCGCGGAAGATTTGTTTTCTGACATGCTTGTCCCATATAGGCTGTTTAAAAAAACACTTTTTTTTTCTTTGCAGTTACCCTTTAAGGACACATGCAAAGAAAACATTTCTTTTTTTTAAACAGCCGGCTTAGGAAAAGGAAGTCATATAACGAATTTACAACGAAAAATATTTTTTAGAGCTATATTTACGGCGCTATACGAATTTGTAGTTGGCGGCCACGGGCGCAGAGGAAAAGTGGCCCATATTTATCACGTGACTGGCTCCTATTTGTCACGTGGTACTTGCGCTCTTTCGGAAGCTTCCTATGGTCTCGAAAACTTACTTATTCATCTTCGTTTGCAGTGCAACAAAAAACAAAGATTAATAAGTAACTTTTAGAGCCCAGGTGAAGCATTTGAAAAAGCGCAAGCAGACGTGATAGACCTGTGCGCCGGTCAGATGACGGCGGCGGCGCCCCGAAGCAGACGAACTTGTGCGGCGGCGGTGACGGCGGCGTGGAGAAACGCGTTGAAGCGGCGGCATAAAACGCTCAGTGTACGGCGGCGGCGACGCACAGGCCTACCACGTGACCAGCGGCGGCTCCCGCGGGCGCAAACTACAAATTCGTTTTGCGCCGTAAATATAGCTCTAAATATGTTCTTTCTTCTTTGTAAATTCGTTTTATAACATACTTTTTTCCATCTAGGCTATTTAAAAAAAATGTTTTTTTTTCTTTGCATATGTCCTTTAAGTCAAGGCCATCGGCGCGCAGGCGCAATGTCGGCTTTTTCGTTGCGGAGGGCTAGGCGGAGAGGAAAACGCGGTCTACGAAAACTCACTATTGTTTCAGCTGAACTTAGCTGGGACATTTTCCGCTAAATATAGCGGAGACATTTTCGGCTGAAATTAGCGGGAAAACTTTTTTCATAATGCAACGCGTGGTTATGCACGGTTGCATTATTCCTATAATGCAACGCGCGCGTATACGACAACGTCGACGGCGACGCCACTCAAGCAGGAAACGGACGCCTAAGAGCTGCGCTCTAAAACGCAGTTCACAATTCCATCTAGCGTAGTACGGCTTAAGGCGCACGACACGGACGACATCCGGTCGTGGAGGGCGGCGTGATGAAGTCCGTGCTCTGTAGGACATCATCTCGTATTTAATATCCACCAGTCGACGAAGAACCATGTGGGGCCCTAAGTACCGTTTTAAAAGTTTCTTGCTGAGACCACGGCGGCGAATCGGTATCCGCACCCATACCCTGTCTCCGGGTTGGAAGTGCACGTCAAGGAGCGTCACCACGTAGCTGCTCCAGAACTCGGACTCTGGAGACCTGGCTTGCTTCCTCTGCTCCTTGGGCTATCAACTAGGGCGTCGCCTGTTCCGTCTTCTGCTGGGCTGTGGACTAGCATTGCGTCGAGCATCGTTGTCACCTTTTTGCCATGCACAAGCTGGAATGGTGTCATTCCGATGGTTTGTTGAAATGCAGTGTGTAGAAAAACGTGACGTACGGCAACACTTCGCCCTATGTCTTACGCTCAGCGTCGACGTACATGGCGATCATTTCGGCGATGGCCTTCTTGAGCCTCTCTGCCAGTCCGTTGGTCTGCGGATGATATGCCGTGGTTTGACGGTGTTCAGTGCGGCCCAGATGAAGTATCTCCTGGGTCAGCTGCGCTATGAATGATGACCGGGCTTATCTCTAACGAATACTTGGAGAGCGCCACGTAGAAGGACAATCGATATTCGACGAAGAACTTGGGGACTTCCACGGTTGTTCCCAACTGAAGGGCTTCGTCTCGCGTACCGGCTTAGATAATCGGTGGCTAGATTATCCAGCGATTTCCAAATGTCGACGGTGGAAAAGGACCAAGTAGGTCTGTTCCGATTTGCTGGAACGTTTCGGTAGGGATAGCTGTGCAGCCTCTTCAGGCTGCACAGCCAAACGTGGCCCATCTGGCACACACCGAGCCCTGTGACGTCCTTGAGTAAGTCGCACATTTTCCGAAGGCTCCATGAAGACTCCACTCCTCAATGGCCAGGCGGTCACAACGCAGTGCAGGTGGACCTGGTGTTTCGCTTTATTGCCAGCCGGCAGCGTCGGGAGCAGAACCCGATAGTCCTCGAGTTACGCAAAACGCCCCGTCACCACGACCGTCGACGACCGTTATCAAAGCTCGATCGTAACATGCTATCCGTGCGTCCGCACTGCTCGGCAGCCGAACAACGAATCCTAGAATATTCCGGCCACAGGTTTCACCTGGCTCAATTGTTGATCAGCTCTTTGTGTACTTATGGTTTTGCATTCCCTTAACTGGATGGACGCCAGCCAGTTGCTAAAATAATTCCCGTGCAAGTTTGGACTTGGAGCAGTGACGTAGAACGTCATTTCAGTTTTCAAACGTTGGGAGGGGCCCGCCAGTGTACTTAGGGAACGGCTCCTCCCTATGGGGACAGGCTGCACCATACATATATAGGTTGGCGTCTATCCAGTTTAGCGAATTCGAAGCTAACAGTACACATAGAGCTGGTCAACACTTGAGGCCGCTGAAACCAGTGACCGGGAGGGTCAAATCGGTTAAGACGTTGCCCCAGATAGGCGAAAGTTGCGGCTTCGATCCCCGCTCCTGGCCCAGTATTTCGCCAACTCTCTTTCCCTTTTCCTTGCCCTGACTCGTAACGCAATAAATTACTCACTGGTTGGAAAGGGTTTGCGACAAAGCACGTGCTGACACCGAACTTTCGCTATGTGATTTCACACTGCCACTGTTGTCCTTGACACACAACAGCGTTCACGTAGGCAAATCGCCACAAAATATGAATTTTTTTCTATATTGATTATGGCACACGCGGCCAGTGACATAGTTTTTTTGTTTGTTTTTTCAACCTGCGGAAGGGCTTATTGGTCTCATGGGTTACCTGGGTCCATAATGAATGTATCACACAGAAGAGCCCGAGCTTAATCGCAGTATTAATATCAATTATCAATGTTGATAAACAAGCCTGTGGTCATGTGAAAAGAGAGGGCATTGCACACATTGAACACGATAAGTGTAAACGGAATAAAACCTACAAGCCCGAGAATGCTTCACTGAACTATTTTTTCACTGCACAAGCGCAACTGTTCGGCTGGTCCGCTTAAGCCACGGAGCTTGCTCTCCTAGCTTTTCCTACGCTCAAATCTAGTTTACTTTAAACGCGTGTCAAATGCCCAGAATTTGCACTCGAAATGTGGG
Organism: Ixodes ricinus; assembly: GCA_037355805.1. Classification (NCBI taxonomy): domain Eukaryota; kingdom Metazoa; phylum Arthropoda; class Arachnida; order Ixodida; family Ixodidae; genus Ixodes; species Ixodes ricinus. The sequence goes on from JAZHYW010023876.1 coordinate 31,474, forward strand.
AGTATTGCCAGGTATCATGATTTAAAAACACACCAAAGACGAGGACAGAGTAAGAAGAGACGTACGACGGACAACCGCTCACTCGCAACCGATATGTTTATTGAAACCTAAAAGAAACACAAAATAACGTCCTGCCGCCCAGTTCGCTCATGCACTCTTATGGTGAATTCCGCTCGCAGATCTCGAGCGCTCCAAAAGCGCTCCATTTTGAGCGCGCATATTCCGCTCGCAGATCTGGCTCGACTTGGTCATCTTCCGCTCGTAGATCTCTGGCAGCTACCGCCCCGTGGAGCGCCTCCAACTCCGCCGAACTTGATCTGCGGGATTTGAGAGATCTACACGGAAGTTGACAGAGCGCCACAGAGCGCGCTACGTCATTTCCCCTCCCACGACGGTGGCGCATGCGCGACGAGGCGTTGCCGGCGACCGGCCGCGCTGGCCGTGCCGTCGACGAAGGGACGGTGTCGGGTCGGTCGAGCTGGGTCTTCTCGGATGCATCGGTTGTTTACGCGGGAGTTGTGAACGGGCTCGAACGCTTCTACCTCGCGTTGAAAGCCGGGACAGGAGCGTGACAAATCGGAAGCGCTGACATCTGTGATCGTGAGAGGAAGAACGAGAAAAAGAACGGCAGAAAATCGGAAGGAGGCCGACGCAAGGTTAGGCCTGTTCATTTTGCCGCCACTGATTGTTTACTTTTTTACGCTGCATGCCGCCGGCGTTTTCTCGTGCAATAAAGCAAGAACAGATTAGGCAACGACCGTGCCAGTGATGGTTTGTTACCTCTGTGTTTATTAAAGTCGTACCAGCAATTTGAACTCCACCGATGGCAATCGCTGTGCGTGCCCCGCCGCTTCGAGGCGGCCGAAAGGTATGTGACGGTGCCGAATGCGGACGTCTTCCTCGTTATTTGTGACATGGGCTCCGTGGTGTGGATATTTTCGCCCGTCCTGTGTCGTGTGTTATTTCTGCAGCTAAGCAATGACAGTTGTCACTGGTCGTCGGAAATATCAGTCGGCTAAGCGTTGGGGGCTCGTCAAGTTCGAGCAGCGGCCATTTTGAACGGCCGAGGGGGAGCAGGGGGAGCGGGGGAGGGGTCGCTCCAAAAAGGCGAGTTCATCTTCCGCTCGTCGATTCGGAGCGTGTCCCACGGAGCGGAATTTTGCCTCCCTCGCGGATTTCGGAAAGCGCTCCAGATCTACGAGTGGAATTCACCATTAGAAAAAAGGGTCAGTAGAGTCCTCCCTAAAAAAAGGAACGCTCTTGATTCATATGTTCCTTCAGAAATGGAGGAACTTTCGTCTCTAAAACAGGGAAGCAAAAGTTCCTCCGTCGCCTGCATCTCAATATGGCGGCCACGAATCGAGCAAATCAAGCTCAATAAGGCTTAACAAGAACACGAAGTTTATTGTACGGAGCGAGAGGAGCAGCAAATAAAAACGTAACACGAGCTTTCCGCGAACTGTATTTATTTCCGAAGCCGACATCCCCCTGCAGGTAAAGAAACTTACGTTTCGAAAGCATGCAGTCACTCAGTCTTTTCATCGTCAGCACTGCGATGTTAAACGGAGACAACCGGCACCCAGTTCGCGCACTTTATGTCTTACCTTTGATATTCCTCGAGCCACGATTCCTTCGTCAACCGTTGCGTCAACCGCGCACATCACGGAAGGGTGGTAAACCATTCGTCCGCAAAACCAAAAACCGCTCTCAAAAAAGCAAATCCGAAGCAGCCCCTTGGCTCATTTCAGCACGGTAACACGAAATTACGTCGTAGCCGCGTAAAGTAAAAGGATGTTAAATCGCTTGCCACCGGATGGCAGGGTCAGACAGAGTAATCACAAGTAGCTAGGCTAGGTGGCGCTATGTACCGCCTTATTCATGTTCTACAAAAAATATTTGTATTTTCTCACGCCACCATTGCGCTTCGGGATCCCCGGGAACCTTATAACACACACATTCAGACACATTACGCATACTAAAAGCACCAGCTGAACATACATTGAGCGCATACACATGCAAACATCAATACAACGGCACAATAACCCAATCACTACTCCCGAGCTCTGCGTTTCCGTCTTTTATACTGGTTGTTTTGAACGTACGGAATTTCTCGGTGACTCCCTAAGCAATAAAAAATATTCCCAGCATGTTGATATTTTTTCAGCAATGCCATACATCCGAGAGTATTTATACTTGCTCAGTGATGAATCTCTTATTAAAAAGAAAACGCTCAATCATGCCGTAATTATTTGAAAGCCAATACATCGGGCCGCTCCAATGCAGTTCCAAGCCATACGTTTGTTTCCCCGCACGGCACTTCGTGGCCAATATTTCTATTGTAGTGTTTGTTTTTCTATTTGTGCTGTTCGCGCATGGCTCCAATTGCCGTCTTGAGTTAATATCTGTAGAGCGGATATTCACTCAGCTGGAAGTGATGCTTCAGGGGCAGAAAAATCGCTTTTCGATCAACTTAAATGCAGTCAAAGCCGCAACTTGCGGCAGGTGTTAAGTGTACGGGGCTACGCCGTTGCGAGCAGAAAAATTTCTTGCGCTCATCCCAGCGCGCCTTTTAGAAGGGCAGTTTCTCCAGGAACCGTAGTATATTTAAACAGCAAAATAAAGGATAGCTTTTTTCGGTTTTACCAGTTTTTGTTTAATGCTATAATTCCACTTTACATTTACGTACTTTCCGTCATAATTTCGTGCTGCTCAGTCTTTTTCCCCACAGCGCAATCGTCTCTCGGGGAGCGACAGTCTCACTGGCCACTGTACGATAGGAGCTTACCGTTCAGACCAGCGTTCGAACATGACAATCCGCACGTTGATCGACTGCACCTAATTCCTCAAGTGGTCTTAAACTCTATAATGTAAAGCGGAATGTCAACCTGCGACACCCCGCCCCCTCCGATCACGGCCCGACCAGCGGCATCAATGCCCGACAGTTTACGTCATCTCATCTAGTTGTTACACCACTGATACGCGATCACACGGTCACATCGGCGATAATTCCGGTCTTCTGTTCACTACGCACAACAATGCCATCACGTTGTTGCTGACACGCAGAAATACAGAAACAAATTGAACGCCGGTTGGCACTCGGCACGGGAAAACAGAACCGAACTCAGCACGGAAGGCACCCAGGCAGCCGGCAGGAAAACGTGCCTGCCTTGGACGCAGTTCCTGCGATTTCCATAACGTCGAAAACATCGACACAGTTCCGCTTAGTTCCGCTACTGTAGTTCC